>JABAYD010000274.1:0-18155 GCA_014822095.1 Diplotaxis tenuifolia
ATTAGTTCCATTAGGTTAAAAACTCGTCAGGGGCAATCTTGTAATAATGAGAGAACTTGGGCTTCAAGTCGGCTAAGTCCAACTAATCTTCGCGCTTCATATCGACCGATGGTACAAGGTGTACATCGACCGATGGAGTATCTTGATTCGTCATCTTCTAATGAAGCGTCGTCGATCGATTACACAGGATTTGTATCAATCGATATGTGTCTCTGAATATCGGCATTGTTGTCTGATCTTCATAGTCATCTCGGGAAAACTCTCTTTTAAACTCCAAAAGGGCACCCAAATCATCACTTTACTCCAAAATGCTCATGAACCTAAAATCATATAAATACCATGACTAAAAGTGGGTCAAAATCATGGTATATCAAAACCAATAAGATGAACAAGGTGGAATGCATTAGCACATATCTCTATTCGTTGGCAATGAGTTATAAAAAGATTAAGAAAAGAGAGATATAGAGAGGAAAGAAATCAGAATGAGATTACCTGCTTACTCAGATATTTGTTTGAGTAAGAGTCTATGTGTCCTTTGATCAATACTTCCGAGGTAAAGCCTACACATTTATTTTATGTTAAGAAATGAGGTTAGTTAAGGGGAATGTTAGACAATATTTGCTAAGTTGTTTGATAGTTGAATTTGGTTGCTAAGCTAGGATATTGCATAATGTACTTTTGTGATTATGATTTCTTAGGTGTGGATTGCAATATAAGAGGTGACGATTTTACTGTTTTAAAATCTATGAGTCCCTGCTGTTTTCAAACCTCTTTCAGAGAGACTACATGTTTGTTTTGTTTGAGGACAAGCAAAAGGGTAAGTCTGGGGGAGTTGATATACCATGGATTTGACCCACTTTTAGCCATGGTATCTAAGTTTTTTAATATCTAATTATTCAATTTTAGAGTACTATAAGCATATTTATAGGTTCATGAGTGATTTGGGAGAAATTGATGATTTTGGAGCATTTTGAAGAGTATTAGAAGATATTATCCGAAGCTGGATATCGACTCCTACATATGGTCGACATAGAGCATTAATAATCGATTGATGCACATCTTGTGACATCGATCGATACCGAAGAATAGAGAGTCTAATACGTGACCCAACCGATTTCACCAATTTACAGGTCTACCCCTGGCGAGTTTTAACCTAAGAATTTATACTTTGCCAAAGTGTTTAGGGAAAAGAGAGGTTTCTTGTATTCTTATTTTTCCACAACTAAAAAGTTTTTTAGGATTCATAGAGTTGGAGAGAAGATCCAGAGAGATTTGTAATTGGAATTCCATTATTTTCTATCTAGTTATCTATGCAATTTCTTTACCTTGTTTGTGTTATAAATTGCTTAGCTATTTCTAAGTAAATCACTTGTTAGGTTTACGGTTTAAGTAGGTTGAGGGGATTAGCCCCAAATATAGGATTGCTAGTTGTGATATTTATTGGTAGGATGTACTTAATGCTTCTACTCTAGAATTGCTACCTAGAAACTTGATCTAAGGAATTAGTATGTTTGAGCAACCTTAAACAATAATGTTTTGAATATATCCTATTAAGCTAAGATTGTTATAGTTAGTAATTAGCTAACCTAGGAAGCTTAGTGAGCCTTATTCAGCTTGCGCGTAAAGTTTAACTACAAGCGCGTTGATCGATATCCCTACCGGATAATCGATCGACGGAGCGAAAGTTGCATCGATCGATATTCATCTAGAATAATCGATCAACACTTCTATTGATCTGATGTCCTTTAATCGGGTCACCCTTGTTTGGTATTTAGCTATAGTTAATAGACTTATTGTAAACAAGCGAACGCTGATGAATCTGTTATTCTGTGTTGAACTCTTTAATATCATGCAAACAACTGTTTAGCAACTATAGGATTATAATCTCAAAACCTGGATAAAAACCTTAAGTCTAACTCCTTCCAATTAAGCTCCAAAACCTCAATCGCCTTAGTAGAACAATTAAACTAACCTAAATTTATATTTAATTAGATTTAATTTGGTCCCTAGGTTCTCATGATTCGATCCTTAAGTACAATAGTTGAGCCTCTTATTTGAGAGAGATTTCACTCTTTAGGGTAATTTGAGTGAGATTAATTCCCAACCCCAAAAGGGATAGAAACTTTAAGAGGAAAGTGAGAAAAATTTCAGAACCTGCTACCTCGCAAGTTTCAAGGATATCAAACCACATCCATATGAGGCACTCCGGAAGAACTAAGAACCGTATGTACATACACGAACAAAACAATAATACGACCCTATTTACAGGGGAAACAATCGAACTACGCTAAGACTTGATCCCTCGACGAGGGTACGTAGGCTACTCACGACCTGAGTTCAGTCACTCATCAAAACCAACGCTTCTTGAAGGACCGGTTGAGGACTGAAAGAAACCCTCACCATTCTTCTAAAATATTCTTCTTTTGTTGAATTTCATGTCGCTTCGAAACACAATTTGTAAACAAACAGCCTCATGGCAATGGATAAAAGATTCTCATTCTCATCTTAATTGTTTGACTTGACTGCATGAAGAGACCCTGATAAGACTTCTGATACAGTCACAGTCCCGCCAAAAACACGGCGCACTAATTTAGTAAAAAACTTGACTACCTGAAAACGGCCCATCGAAACGGTATTTTCCGGAGTCGATCTACGACCCCAAAAATGGAAACGATCGAAACAAAATCAAAAATCACAACACAACTCAAACCAAAGAGCCCGTGATTCTTTATTACTTTTTGAAAGAAAAAGAACAACAAAAACAAAAAGAAAGAAACAGAGAAAAACAATAAAAACTACTCATCGATATCGAACTCGTCGCCTTCAAAACGACCCCCATCACGCCTCAAGTCATCACCAGACTCATTTTCCCCAGAAGGGACCTTGGGAAAGAAATCCTCCGGCAAGTCCTCAGAAATTTGGGGAAGATCCAACTTCCCAACCTAAAAATTCGATACCGCCGCAGGATCGAGCTCAGCCCCCAATTCGACCTCCTTTGCTCGAAGACGCATCAGTTCGTCGGAAACAAGTAGATTATTATTATTATTCAAGCCGTAACCTTCTTGTTCTCCCACTTTTCCTTCAAAGACATTAACACGTCCAGATAGCCATCAGCCAGAGCCTTCTGAGCATCATAAGTTGCGCGACGAATCTCGTCCGCATGCTTCGACGTAAAGACTCAATCCTCATCTCCAATACAAAAATATTATTCAGGGCCGCCTTCCTCTCATTGCCAACGACCCTAAGACGAGCCTCGAGAGAAGCGGCCTGGTTTCCCATCTTCTCAACCACCGTCAACTGAGTAATGTTGGCATGCTCCTTGTCTTGAGCCATTTTCAAACTGAGCTTTAACTCTCGAACGATCTTCTTAACCTCGTAAAGCTCGTCGGCCCAAGGAATATCGTGCAGACGTTTCTCCAAAGTCATAGCAAACTCGTTGTTGGTCTCCATGACGTGAAGAACACCACAAGTCATATACGGAAAAAGAGGCAAATATCCAGAAGTCAAGAATCAAGACAACTAACCTTGGCGTGAGCAACTTCCATTTTAACATAAACATCTCGTTAAGTCATATTCCGTAATGAAGGGAGCAGACATCCAACCGTCTTAAAATTCCTGACCAAGTGAGCAACATTGTCGGGATCTTCCGTAATCGGACAATCTTTAGCATGGAAAAACTGCCAATGAAACGGCTTCGCGACCGCACCATCACCCGCGGAGCCAGATTGAACAACGTTTCCAGATGCCTTCTCCTTCTTCGGAGGACGATCGCGCCCCTCCGAACCATTCGGGCTACCAAAACCCAATCGAGCTACCACATGTGATTCCTTAGAATCTTTAACTTTAAACAGAGCCGCAGTACGAGGAAGTTGGGTCTTCTTGCGAAGAACTTTGGTGAGCGCTTCACTCACGTCACCGGAACGGATCCGTCCTGAACCACGTTCCATTGCCTCGATTTCGAATCCTATCAGAGTCACGAGAATTCATTTTCCTCGATGCCATCATTCATTGAAATAAGAGAAATACCCTCCGAAATACTTAGATCGCACAGATCAGCTTTGATATTTGTAAAGACAAAGCATATCTTGCCAACAAGAAAAAAAGAATAAAATCTCGAGACTCTAGAGATACAAAATAGCAATAGATCTGAAGTTATAAAAAAAATACATCTGAAATATTGTAAAGAGAAATCCTAAACAAAAAAGATCTCGGAACTGGCTTCCTCCCTAGAAGGAAAATGTCCAACGACCGAATCGCCGGAGATTTCGGGAAGATCGAAGTCAGAAACAGCCCAATCAGGTACAACAGCCAACTCACGAACGACCTCGCAGTCTTTCTCTATTTCCTTGAGACGAAGGAGCTTGTCATCAACAATCAATCCCTCACTTTTGATCTCGTTAAGAAGATCGATATTCGCGACCACCTCGCGCAACTGAATCTCAGCATCAACCTCCTTTCTTTTATCAGATCAGCGCTTCTCCAAATAAGAAAGGATCTCCTTGTAGCGATTAGCGACCTCATGACGTGCATTACGCGAACCGCGGCGAATGTCTCGAACGATCAACTTTGAGCTCAGCGACCTTAGTCTTCAAGATAGCGACCTTGGTCTCGAATATTACCCTCTCACGACGAGCCCTCTTCCATTCATCCCTGAGAAGCATCGCATCTCCGGTCCTCCTTATGACCTCATCCTTCGACTTCCGAAGCTCCTCCGTAAGCCTATGAATCTCAACTCTCGCCTTCTCCGACTCTCTCTCCTCACGACCCTCCAGTGTCGTAATGAATTCATGAAAAGCCTCCATAACCTAAACAAAAAGAACCTTAGAGTAAGATCCTACCCCAAAAAGCTCATAAGAAGAATGCAAAGGATCGCAGAAAAGACTAATGATATAAATATGGCAGAAAAGCTTGTCTGGATTGGATGTCATCTCTTTGTCTCGAACGAAATGGTTGAAAATTTTGAACGAGCTATTATGCCCAAAGGATATGGACTGAAAAAAAACAACCGCATGAGGACCAAAGTGTATCAAATGAATTGCAGAAGCCTCGTGATATAATAACTGTAGATACTAGTTTAGACAAAGCAATAAAAGAAAAACGTTGCACAAAGCATTGATTGAAAGATTTTAGAAAAAAAAACTCATGACACAATAAAAAATGTTCCGACAGATGATTATATCAGAAAGGGAAAATACAAAAGTGAAGCTAATTAAATAAAAACATAAATTTAGACAACTAGTTAAAATTAAAATAAGTTTGATAAGAGAAAGGAAATAATCTAGACAGATAATATAACAAATATTATATAAAGGATACCAATATACAATTCACTATTGGTAAGAACTCATTTTTCTAGAAAAACATTTTTTATACTATTTTAGTAGTTTTTTTACTTATTAATATTATTAGATTTTGTTAATATTTAATCTTTGTCCGCGCGTAAATTTCAAGATATTTTTATTTCAGTCTTGGTGTTTGTGGTTGGATCGTTTTTAGTTGTGTTGTTGTGAACAAATGTGAATCAAATTCAAAGAACTGTTCAGGGATTTGTATATTATTATGTGAATAAATAATTTTACAATCTTTTCAACTTATATTTATAATAGTTTTAAAACCAAATTTCTTTTCTCTTTATTTAGGAATACAAAGTTATTCTAGAAAAGCTAATTTTCCGAATCTTAAAAAACGTACCGTATGAGATGCCAACCTTTATATCGAGTCTATTTTCCTTGCGATTATGTCTGACCCTATGGATGCTGATCTTTTAGTGGTGTGCAAAGATTTGAGACACTTCCAAAATTAACATTTGCGTTTGTCAATACGTTTGTTTTAATATATTTTATTTGATTGTTTTATGATAAATGATAAACACATTCTCATGTTAGTTGTCAAACAACGAAAATGTGACACCCGTCACTTGAGACCAACAATAAAATAATCGGATAATAATGATATAAGTCTTCATTATCAAATACTGAAAAATCAACATCCACGTCAGAAATCAATAATACAGCATAGGTTGGCCCAAGACCCAATATATAATATCCGAAATATAAATAACGTCACAAGTCCGCAAGTCTGAAATACGAAATATCATAATGATAAAAGTCCAAAGGCTTATAAGCCCAATAATGATAAAAACGATAGGATAAGATAGAAGCCAAAAAGCCCAATAGCACTGGTCTGATAGAATCACTCATGCTCATCGGTCTTACCTTAAAAGGGGAAAGAAAGAGGGTGAGCAACAGGAGAGTTGCCCAGCGAGGTATGGGGTGCTAAACCACAAACCACAGACTAAGTTCATAGCACTACGACTACGTAGACCTAGCTCTAGCATGAAACAAACACAGTGCCTAATACACCTCACCGAACAACAATCAATGCGCTATAGCACAAAGCTATTCTCTGCACCACGCATTTCCACATAGGGATATATATAAAGCTGTCTGTATACCCCCGCCCATGACAGCGTCGAATGCAAACGTCTCTGCACCGCGCCCAACACAGTAGCGTCGAAGCTCAAACGTCTCTGAACTCACGCCCAAAACATAGTGTCGAAGCCCAGCCATCTCTAGACTCACGCCCACACCACACCGTAGCGTCGAAGCTCAAACATCTCTGAACTCACGCCCCTCACATATTCCATACTCGTAATTATGTATATACATATATATAGCAGTGCTTAACATCAATTATCTCACACAACGTTGAATTCTCTATTATCCTAAATCCAGTTTAAGAATCAATAACAATAGCGATCAAGCAAGACTCTCAAACAGACTCAATTCACAGAGACGGAACATGTTTTGAAACTAGACTTTTCATAATAGTAGTACTAAACTAGTTCGGAATTAACCGGAATAGCCCTCACCTTAGAAACTTGGAGAAATGGTATCTATGAACTCCAGCTGCTCAAATAGATCTTCAATCTGAAATCAGATCAAAATTATGAGTCAGAACGCCCTTCGAACGGTCAAAAACGAGTGATTACGGAAAAGTTAACTCGCTGGTGAAAGTCAACCCGGTCAACTCTGACCCAAGCCGGTCAACCCTTGACCAGAATCGATTTGACTTAACCGTCCGGTTTACGCTAACCAATTTTTAATTGAATTAAACCGGATCGACGCACCGGTTAACCGAGTCACCGAGTTGACTCACCGAGTCGACTCAGCCGAGTTGGCCGAGTCACCGGAGAGTCACCGGCAACGGTTTCCAGCCGGCGACGGCGGAGGGCGGTGGCGGATTACCGGAAAGTTCGCCAGCGGCGACGGAGGTGGGCGGCGGAGCTACGGTGGCGGTCGGCGGCGGGGATGATTTCCGGCGACGGCGCGTGTTATGCACGCGCGCGCTAGGCGATTCTTCCGGAGGCGCCTATGGCTTTGTTTGGGCTTTGATTGCGACGCGGTTGATAGCTACGGCTTCGTTTCGACGAGTAGGATACGATGGTGGCCTTGCATGCACAAGATTCTCAACGGTTAGAGAGTTATTGACGATTTACTAAATGGCTCAAAACTTAACTTAAAACGAGGTGGTTTCCGGGGTTACCTAGGCTGGAGTTTGGTGGTTACGGGCTGGGCGTGTACTCGAGACGTCGGGGCTCCGGCGACTGACTCTGGCGATCCTTCCTCTACAAAAACTCACAACGTTTCTCAATTTTCTCTCTAAAACACTTACTCTTGCTTGCATGAAATGATAATGGGGGAAGATGTGGATTTTTAAAGGAATTACCTTGGGCCAATTCGACTGGGCCTAGGCTCTGACGGGCTGAAATCTGGTGGGATGGATTTGGGTCATGACAATTCTCCCCCACTAATACGGAATTCGTCCCCGAATTCGAGTCGAGAGTCTACTGTCCAACATCGTCCCGAAACAACTCTGGGTAATCAATCCTCATCTGGTGCTCAGGCTCCCAAGTCTCCTCCTGAATCCCATCTCTCTCCCATCGAACTTTGACCAACATGGTCATCATTCCCTGATACGCTTTCACTTGACGATCCAAAATCTTTACTGGCAAACATGGTGCTCTCAAATCCTTACCGAGGTCACTGGGTGGTTGTGGTAAAATGAGCTCTGGCTCTCTCACGACTTTCCTCAATACCGACACATGAAACACGTCATGGAAGTCCGATAACTCTGCTGACAAACCCAATTTGTATGCAACTGCACCAATACGTTCCAAAATATGATATGGACCCATATATCTCGGTTTAAGCTTCTTTAGCTTCCGCGTCTTAGATCCTCCCTGAAATGTCCTCATATCCACTTATGTCCAACAAAGTGGTGTACGACAAGGCCTACCATAAAGAGCCTCATACGGTGTCATCTTAATGCTCGAATGATAACTGTTGTTGTAGGCAAACTCTGCTAGTGATAGGTACTTCAACCAGCTTCCTTCTCAATCTAAAACACAAGCCCTGAGCATATCCTTCAATGTCTGAATAGTCCTCTCTGACTGACCATCTGTCTGCGGGTGGTAAGCGGTACTCATGTGGACCTTGGTCCCAAGCGCCTTCTGAAAAGCTCTCCAAAATGCAGACGTGAACTTAACATCTCGATCCGATACAATGCTGACAAGAACTCCGTGCAGTCTAACAATATCACTGATATACAAATGCGCCAACTGCTCAGCTTTTTCTGTCTTCTTAATTGCTAGGAAGTGAGCTGACTTTGTGAGTCTATCCACAATTACCCATATGGCATTTTTCCCTCCTGAGGTAGTCGGTAATCCCGTCACAAAATCCGTAGTCACCATATCCCATTTTCACTCTCGCAAGGGCAGATTCGGCAATAATCCACTAGGCACCTGGTGCTCGGCTTTAACCATCTGACATGTCTGGCACTAGGATACAAATGAGGCCACATCCTTCTTCATATCAGGCCAATGGTAATACCGCTTCAGATCCCTATACATCTTGGTGTTACCCGGATGGATAGAGAAACTCGAGTGGTGTGCTTACTGCAAAATCTCTTTCCTCAACAGCTTATTGTCTGGTACACAAACCCGGTTACGGTACATGAACATCCCGCTTGAAGCTGTATGATACCCAATACTCTCGATCTCAATCTGCTTACACAAGCCTTATCATCATCTTGGGCTTTGCGTATTCTCCACAGTAGGTATGCCTGCTCTACAGCCTCGAGGCCAACTGACTCTCCATCCACAGTAGTGGCACACAATCTGAGACTAGCCAGTGTCCCAGCAAGCTCCTGAACCTCTCTGGTTCCTGCAACATAGCTCCTACGTCTGCTCAAAGCATCTGCCACTTGGTTGGCTTTGCCTGGATGATAAGCAATTTCCAAATTATAATCAGCCAACAACCCAATCCATCTGCGACATCTCAAATTCAAATCCGTCTGAGTAAATATGTACTTTAAACTCTTATGATCTGTGAAAATCTTCACCTTCTCTCCATACAAGTACGACCTCCAGATCTTCAACGCAAATACAACCGCTGCTAACTCCAAATCATGAGTAGGGTAGTTAGCCTCGTGAGGTCTCAACTGGCGTGATGCATATGCAATGACCTGACCTTCCTGCATCAGTACACACCCCAATCCAGTACCCGACGCATCAGTATAAACCTCATATGGTATCCCTGCTCTCGGGAGTACCAAAATTGGTGCACGCGTCAATTTTCGCTTCAACCCATTGAAACTTTCTGAGCACTCTTCGGTCCAATCAAACTCAACATTCTTTCCGGTTAGTTTCGTCATTGGCTTTGCAATGCTGGAAAAATCCTTCACATATTTTCGGTAATATCCTGCCAAACCAAGAAAACCGCGGATCTCCATCGCACTCTTAGGTGTCGGCCTCTCGGAAATTGCGGCAATATTTTCTGAATCTATGGCAACTCCCGCCTCTGAAACCACATGACCAAGAAATCCAATCTTCCTCTGCCAGAAGCTGCACTTACTCAACTTAGCAAACAACTGATGCTCTCGAAGCTTTCCCAGCACAACCCGCAAATGCTCAGCATGCTCTTCTCTACTACGGGAATAAACCAAGAATCATCGATGAATACAATCACGCAGTTATCCAAATGTTCGCGAAACACATCATTCATAAGCTTCATGAATGCTGCCGGTGCATTTTTCAACCCAAATGGCATCACCACAAACTCATAATGAACTTAGCGTGTTCAGAAGGCTGTCGTCTGCACATCCTTATCAGCTATTGCAATCTGATGGTATCCTGACGCCAAGTCGATCTTAGAAAACCATGAAGCTCCCTGTAATTGGTCCAACAAATCATCGATACTCGGGAGTGGATACTTATTCTTGATCATCACCTTATTCAACCCTCGGTAGTCGATACAAATTCTGAAACTTTCATCTTTCTTCTTCACAAACAGTACTGGTGCTCCCCACGGTGAAGTACTAGGTCTTATGAAACCTTTATCTGATAGTTCCTTTAGCCGCTTCTTCAACTCAGCCATCTCTGCTGGTGCTAGACGATATAGGGCTCGTGAAACCGGTGCTGCTCCTGGTTCCACCTCAACCTTAAGAACATCACTTCTAGCTGGTGGTGGCCCTTTTAAAGCCTCAAAAACATCTTCGAACTCAGCAACCACTGGAATATCAAGCAACTCTTGTTGATCATCACCATTAACCATCGAAATGGTCGCCAAAAATCCTTCGGCTCCTCTTTCCAGCAACTCCTCTGCAGGCAACATGGAGACAATAGAAACTCCCTGGTATGACTGAATCCCCAGGAAAATGATTTCTCCCTCTGGTATAGGAATACTGACTTTTTTTTCCTTTGGACAATCCAGGACTACTTGATGTCGCGTCAACCAATCCATCCCAAGGATAACATCGTAAAAACTTAGCTCCATCTCTATCAGGTCTCCAAGTAAATCAACTTCTCCAAACATAACTGGTACGTCACGATGGATACCAACTACTCCCAGCTTCTCCATGCCGGCAGTCTGAATCTGCTTAGCCTTTGGCTCGAAGACACCTTGAAAATTCCAAGACTTAACCAAACGTAGACTCACAAAACTGTGAGAAGCTCTAGAATAAAGTGTGAGCGGCCTCACCTCCAACCAAAACCGATCCTACATGAGATTTACTAAATACGCATGCTAACCACAAAACAAAAATTATTCAAACACAACAAATACGATAAAAATACATATCCGCTATCGGCTCAGCTCCATGGGCATCTCCTACCGCAAACACACGTGGAGCGATAGCTAAACTCTTTGCTGGTGGTAGAAGTGCTGCATTGCCCCTACTTGGACAATCTTTGATCATATGACCGGATTGGTTACAACCAAAACAGTTCTTTGTTGCCGCTGCTGGTGCTATTGCTGTGACAGGTACTGCACCTAATGGCCTACTCTGACAGTTTTTGCTTTTATGCCCCATCTTCCCACATGTGTGGCACTTGATACCCGACTGATCCCAAGTCCTCTTCTGTGGCTGAGAAGTACTCCCCGACTTAGGCTGAACGGCCTTGGAGAACTTCTGCTAAGCATTTCTCCTGAACAGCAGCCTTCTCTACCAAATCCTCCAAACTGGTGTAAGACACCACACTACACCTGCCACGAAGTTCCACACGCATCCCATCGAAAAATCTCCTGATTAGATCTTCCTCATCCATACTGTTACCAGCAAACATACGGAGGCGGCGAAACTCAAGCTCATACTCCCTAACGGTCTTACCACCCTGCCTCAAATGCTCGAAGTCATTCTTCTTCTGATGTAAAGCTTCCTTTGGAAAATACTTCTTATCGAACGCGCGGAGAAAATCGTCATTGGTCTGGTTGGTTCCACGAATCAATTTCACTCCATCCCACCATACTAAGGCATCTCCCCGCAAGTACAACTCAGCGATGTTAAGGCGGAGTCGGTGTGGACACTTGATGATCTCCAAACAATTATCCAGCCTATGCTTCCCAATCATAAGCATTTTCCGGTTCAGCTGCACCCAAGAAAGGCTCCAACTTCACGTACTTCATTTGCCCCATCATCCTCATAAGCGTCTCATCACACTCAAGAACATGTACTGGAATGACCGGTGGTGGTGGCGGAAACTGAAAACCCCTCGGAACCTGCTGGTCGGGAATCTGGTGCTCCTGCGGAACTTAAACTGGTGGAACCTTCTGCACATGAATCTGCGGCCCATGCTGCACCTGAACCTGGGGACTAGGCGGAACCTGCTGACCATGCTGAACTGCAGCCATCTGTCTAGCAACCTCCTGAGCAGCTACCCGAGCAACTTCTTGAACGGCTTGCCTAGCTGCCTCCTGGGCAATCTGCTGAACTGCCTCCTGAGCAGCGTGTCTAGCTGCATCCTGAACCATCTGTCTCAAGGCATCCTGATCAATCGGTGGAGCTGCAAGTTTCCAAACCGCGGGCTCCACATGCTCATATGCTGCCTCTCTAGCAGCTCTATCAGTCTTAGTATTCGTAGCTCTCTTCCTCGGCGGCATCTGAAACGAAAGCGAGCGAGTTAACTTCGACCAAACAACGAATTCAAAGGGTCAAGAAGTGATACCGAACATAATGGTGCTATTTTATTTTTAAATATCCCAAGTTCCCAAAATACTTGAAAATCGTTTAAAACCGTTTAAAAGCCAAGTCTCCACGAATCGCCATCCTGGGTCAGAGACGGGACGGAACCGCGCTCTGATACCAAAACTGTGACACCCGTCACTTGAGACCAATAATAAAATAACCGGAAAATAATAATAATATAAGTCTTCACTGTCAAATACTGAAAAGTCAACGTCCACGTCGGAAATCCATAATACATCATAGGTTTGCCCAAGGCCCAATACATAATATCCGAAATATAAATAACATCAAAAGTCCGCAAGTCTGAAATACAAAATATCATAACGATAAAAGTCCAAAGGCCTATAAGCCCAATAACAATAAAAACGATGGGATAAGATAGAAGCCCAAAAGCCCAATAGTACTAGTCCGATAGAATCACTCATGCTCGTCGGCCTCACCTGAAAGGGGGAAAGAAAGAGGGGTGAGCAACAGGGGAGTTGCCCAGCAAGGTATGGGGTGCTAAACCACAAACCACAGACTGAGTTCATAGCACTACGACTACGTAAGCCTAGCTCTAGCATGAAATAAACACAGTGCCTAATACACCTCACCGAACAACAATCAATGAGCTAATAGCACAAAGTTATTCTCTGCACCACGCATTTCCACATAGGAATATATATATACTCGCGGCGTCGGTAGTACAGTCTGTGTCTATACCCCCGCCCATCATAGCGTCGAATGCAAACGTCTTTGCACCGCGCCCCACACAGTAGCGTCGAAGCTCAAACGTCTCTGAACTCACGCCCAAAAAGTAGCGTCAAAGCCCAGACATCTCTAGACTCACGCCCACACCACACTGTAGCGTCGAAGCTCAAACATCTCTGAATTCACGCCCCTCACATAGTCCCTACTCGTAACTATGTATATACATATATATATAGCAGTGCTTAACATCAATCATCTCACACAACGTTGAATCCTCTATTATCCTAAATCTAGTTTAACAATCAATAACAATAGCAATCAAGCAAGACTCTCAAACAGACTCAATTCACAGAGACAGAACATGTTTCGAAACTAGACTTTTCATAATAGTAGTACTAAACTAGTTCGGGATTAAACGGAGTAGCCCTCACCTTAGCAACTTGGAGAAATGGTATCTATGAATTCCAGCTGCTCAAATAGATCTTAAATCTGAAATCAGATTGAAATTCCGAGTCAGAACGCCCTTCGAACGGTCAAAAATGAGTGATTATGGAAAACTTAACTCGCTGGTCAAAGTCAATCCAGTCAACTCTGACCCAAACCGGTCAACCCTTGACCAGAATCGATTTGACTTAACCGCCCGGTTTACGCTAACCGATTTCTAATTGAATTAAACCGGGTCGACCCACCGGTTAACCGAGTCACCGAGTTGACTCACCGAGTCGACTCGACCGAGTTGGCTGAGTCACCGGCGACGGTTTCCGACCGGCGACGGTGGAGAGCGGCGGTGGTTTACCAGAAAGTTTGCCGGCGGCGACGGAGGCGGGCGGTGGAGCTACGGCGGCGGTCGGCGGCGGCGGAGATGATTTCCGCCGCCGGCGCGTGTTATGCACGCGCGCTAGGTGATTCTTCTTGAGGCGCGTACGGCTTCGTTTCGGCTCAGACTGCGACGCGGTCGACGGCTACGGCTTTGTCTCGACGAGTAGGACACGATGGTAGCCTTGCATGCACGAGATTCTCAACGGTTAGGGAGTTATGGATGATTTACTAAACGGCTCAAAACTTAACATAAAACGAGGTGGTTTCCGGGGTTACCTAGGCTGGAGTTCGGTGGTTACGGGCTGGGCGTGTATTCGGGACATCGGGGCTCCGGCGACTGACTCCGATGATCCTTACTCTACAAAAGCTCACAACTCTTCTCAATTTTCTCTCTAAAACACTTTCTCTTGCTTGCATGAAATGAGAATAGGGGAAGATGTGGGTTTTTAAAGGAATTAACTTGGGCCAATTCGACTGGGCCTAGGCTCTGACGGGCTGAAATCTGGTGGGCTGGATTTGGGTCATGACAGAAAAATTGAATCTCGTCATTGTTCTTACACTAGCAATGCTGGTGTCTAATTGTAGAGATAAAAAATTATGACGTATAGGAGATCTTAAAGATAGGACAATGAATACCATCAAAGTAGATCTTATAGGACGGTTCAATGTAGTGTAGTCATACATAAATATTTATAATGTATGTAAACTTATCAGCTGTAAAATCGCTTATATGATGATTTTATAGTTTATAATAGCATAATTAACCAATGTTAAAAATAATATCTTATGAGAATAATTTTTCGTTGATTTATACTTTTGAGAATAACTAAATATTTAACTATTGTTCTAATATTTCTAAATAATTTATCTTTTTATTTTTGTTTTTTTTTAATATTATTTTTAGTACATTACGTTTTATTTTCTTTAACTACCATTTTAATTTTTACCATCATTTTATCTATTAAATATTTTAAGAAGATCAAAATATAGTATTAGTAAAAACCATATCATTATGTGTCTGATTGGTAACGCCCGTAAATTTAATTTTTTTATTGTAGAAATAAAACTGTAAGTTTTTTGATGTAGCTCTAATACTATAGGTGGTTGGTTGGATTTTAAGTAGTGACTTTGCTTTAATTTCTATCATGTTACTCTTACTTGTGACAGATATAATATATACGTATAGACCTAGGATTTATTATTGTTTAGAAGCTTATTTTCTGAATAAAAATTAAGTGAACATATTTTGTTTTATTTGGAAACCCGGTGCAATTGGGCTGTAGACTTTCAGCTTTCTATCTCACCCACAGCCGTTATTTTTTAAAGTATATGTGAATTTCAAAAGTTTATATAGGGTCTGATTGGAAACGGCTGTAACTTTAATTTTTTAATGTAGAAAAAAATCTGTAGATTTTTTGCTGTAACTTTAAATTTTAGGTTTATTGCTTTGGACAGAAGTTTTGTCGTGTACAGCGTCTAAGAGCATTAACCATTCATCCTCAGATTCTGTATTGTTTTGCTGTGAAAGGAAAACATAATATAATCTTTTAGATTTAATAGATCTAAACACTATATAACTTTTGAATGAGATTTTATTGTGTTTTACTTATTTTTGGGGGTTTTAAAATATTATAAGCATTTATGTGGATCAAAATACTTATCACAAATACAAAATTTATTTTTAACATAATTTTACGGTTTTCAGTCAATATAATAATTTATTTTTGATGAATTAATACATATTTGTTGTTTGACCATCATTTGTTGTTGTTTTGTTGTGTCGGCTATCAAATATCAGCTAAAAATGTCTTTCTCCTCATAATCTATTTCTTAACAAAATGAGGGACATATCTGCTTTCCAGATATTGCTTTCCATATTTGCTTTCCAGATTTCAAGATCTTTCATGTTCCAGGACGCATAATGAAATCTCGGATTCTTTAGCTAGAACTGTGCTAGATCCTTTTATCGAGAGTTTGTTTGTTGGTTGTTCTAAACCGGTGTGGATTCCTAGACCACCTAAAATTTGAGTAATAAATCAGCGGTTTGATGTCAAATAAAAAAAATGAGAGACATATATATTGTCTAAAGAATGAGTTACCACGAAGTCTAGCTTCTCTTTAGCAATGGCGCTGGTTCATAAACCATTCCAAGCCAAATACAATACTTCTGTAAAGTGTATTTATATATGCCACATGTCTCAGTGATAAACAATTTCATTGTGAAAAATTTTACATAGGTTAAGCAAAACCTAACTTTTATCTCCATACAACATTTGTAGTCATGTGTCATCACCACAATAATTCTTAGAATCTATACAATATAGGTTGGTCTGTCTAAATATATAATAAGTTTTTCATTAAATGAATCATAAATTAATTATTAATATTCTTCATTGTTTCCTTAAATAAAAATACGGAATTGCTTAATGTGGTTAAAGTATATATGACAATTAATAACATAATTGATTTTACATAATAAAAATTTGATAAAAATGGTATGTTCCCTATCAATTTAAAAAAAATAACTTATTTAAAATAAATTAAACAACCATATTAGATATATAATAAATTTTATATTTTTCCATATATGTTATATTTTGAATTTTTAAAAATAATTAAAAATGACTAAAGTTTTTAAAAATCTTACATTGAAGTTTTTGTAATCCACGGCTTAAAGTTTTTGTTATAACAAAATACAAGTGAATACAAAATTATACGTGTAGGAAATCTCATTTAATATATATATATATATATATATATTTATTTAAAATACATTAAGGGCCATATAAAAATACATAAGTATTTTAGTTTCGAAATTTTCTTTGGTTTTTTATAAAATTTTGAAAAATATTGACAACTTAATATATAGTTTTTAAACTTTGCATTGAATGTTTTTAAAATAATAAATTACTAAAAATATTAAACATCCCACGGAAAATTGTTATCAGCGATTCAATTTTTTGTTATAAAATATACAAATGATCAAAAACCAATATGAATAAAAATACTATTTAACAGATATCAATATTAAAAATGAAATGTATATCTATATTAATATCAATTAAACTTAATTTTATACCATATAATATAGAAAAGTGTTTGTTTGAATTAATAAAAAAATATATGTTTTCACTAATTTAATCATATACTAGTTACTGAATTTTTAACTATTTAATATATATTTATTATTCATAATTTGTAAAACACATATAATACATTAAAGTAATTTATATATAATACTAGAGCTGGCACGCCCTACAATCGGGATATGAATTTATTTTTATTTTACGAAGCCTTTTAAAAAAATAATGTAAATTAAATATAATATGATGAATAAATAAATAAATAAGGAATATAATTCTGAGATCAAATTGGTATTTTATAAACATTTTTGGTTTCAATTAAAGTGACAGTAATCTTCTTTATTTTCTATTTTCAGAGAAAAATTTAATTCTCTATAAATGTGAATTAAGATTAACCTCCATTGCCAACCAAAATCCTCTATAGACCCGATCTGAATCCAAACCAAAAAAATTAAGTACCTACTGGATTCAAATATCTTAGACCCAAAAGAAATATGTCCTACTCTGACCCCAAGATCCAAACTTGCAGACCTAGTATCTCCAAAACGTTTGTGTAAAGAGAAGAGAGCAATATGTTTAATCTATTACTCAAACATGTATTATTAGCATTATTATTATTTTTTAATTTAATAGTAGACACTTTTGCTTTCAAGATGAATTTAAGTGCAGCGTATATAAACTGAACCTTGGATTTAAATGACATGAAAAATAACAAATACAACCTTGAGTTTAAATGACATAAAACAAATACTTTAAATTTAGACAGACTATTTAAAACTGTTTGGTCACGGTATTAATCTATAGTCGACCTTCTTTCATTAAAGATGAATTTTAATGCGGCGGCATATATCTATTATATAAAAAAAGGTTTTCTCTCCCTTTGAGGCCAGCCACGTCGGACGCCACCTCAACAAGTCCACGTAGACACATAAGTGAGTTTGAGTTTCTATTAAACAACTTATGGGTTTTCGTTTAATTCAATTGTTAAAATAAAGCCCAATAGAGGAGAGAGAGAGACGTGTATCGTCTTCACCAAAGTCA
>JABAYD010000277.1:0-11488 GCA_014822095.1 Diplotaxis tenuifolia
TTGAATGCATGACTTGTATACTCTCCACCATTATCTTACCTTAGAATTTTCAGCTTGGCAATGAAATGGTTGCAGACATGGGTCTGAAAATTCTTGAAAGCATCCAACACCCTGTCCTTAGACTGAATCAGCGTCACCCAAGTGTATTTGGACTTCTCATCAATGAAGGTGACAAAGTATTTGTGGTTCTCTCTGGACACACACGGAGCAGTCCATACATCAGAGTGAACAAGGTCAAAACACCTTTCATAGATGGTGCTGGACTGTGAGAAGACTGATCTACGATGCCTCCCCAATATGCAAGCTTCACAATCATCATTCATGAAAACCGCACCTGGAAGCATCAAGTTTAGAGCTCTGGAATGAGGATGTCCCAGCCTAGCATGCCATAATGTGCTATCAACCCCGGTAGAAGTACTGACCAGACCACTAAGAGTGGATTTTCCGAGCATCTCTGTCCTCTGAAGATGATAGAGTTCGTTGTGATTGTGCCCTTTTCCAATTACTTGGCCGGTCTTCAAGTCTTGAAATTCAACCTCATCTGGTCTGAAGACAACCTGACAATTAAGATCAACCATAGCCTTCCTCACTGATAACATGTTTGGTGTAAACTGAGGCATATACAAAGCGGTTGATTCCCTATCAAACAACTTAAGGTTCCCAATCCCTTCTATCTTAACCTCATCACCATTTGCAATAAGTACATTTCCTGAGGCAGGCTGGACATCACTAATCAAGTTCCTATCACTAATCATGTGATGGATTGCTCCTGAGTCTATGATGATCGGTTTAGAGTCAAGAGAATGTGTACCAGCCTTTTCGGATGAAATAAAGGCTTTCATGAAGGCATGAAGATCACTCCAAGTTGCTGGACCATCATCGTTGATTACAATATCAATACTTCTATGCGTTCCTTTTCCATTTGAACCATCACTCAAAGATGAATACATGGGTTTTCCTTGAATTGTTGAATACTCCAACTCCTTGATAACATTCCTAGCAAGATTCAAATCACTTCTTCTTGACATATTTTTCCTCTTATGTTGTTCTTTAGCCTTCTTATACTCCGAAACTAACACCATACTTGAGATCTCGTTTATGGAGAAGAACCAGTGGAAATAAACCGTTCCTACTGGCTTTGAAAAAGACTGGACTTTGATGAAGCTTTTCTAAATATGGCTGAAGCTTTCTTGAGATCCAGAATAAAGTATACTCTTTTTTTTTGAGAAAGAAGCGGATTTGAGGAAGCTTTTGTGAGGTTCAGGAGCTTATAGCTCTGATACCATGTTAGAATTATGAGAGTAAGAATTTAGTTTCTGGAGAATGAAGAACAAGAAGAACAAGAGAGATAATGAGAGAGATTTCCAAGTATAAGAGAGAGGGCGAAGAAGAGAATAATTTCCTTAGATCTGAGAAAAGTCTTTATAATACATTATAAGGAAGATGAAAAAGTAAACCAAGATTAACTTAATCAAGAAGCCAAACACACTTGCTTACAAAGAAAGCCAAAATAAAATATATAAATATCTGATTTTAGTGTAGCTCTGCGGGTACTGTTCATGTTGACAAATTTTGGAAAACTTTTGCAAACTTCAATGTATTCTATGTATTTCTTAAAGCTCATCTTGGTCAACCACAAACAGCTTTTAGAAAGATATAAGTTTAGACGAGTATATTTAGTTCCTGTAATCGGCCGACAATTTATGCATATGATATTAATACAAAATTATCCGGATCCTTTACATATTTTATAACATTATATTATTTACATCAATGACCGGATATGCAATCCACAGTAGGTACATCAATGATCAGAAGTCTCAACCATCAGAGCCTCCTTGTTCATTTTTCTAAAGTTGGATAATTATGACATGCTGCAGATTTTTTGTAAACTTTTCTCTATAAATATGCATAATTTCTTTATGTGGGACTTGAAACCCAAGCCTCCTTATGTAGAATTATTAATGCACCTTTTATCAAACCACTGAACCAAGAAGGCTTCCACTAGCCTCCTTGTTCAGACCATTATTGTTTCTTGTTAGTGTTAATCAAATGTTACTATTTACAAATGAGGAAACCGAAAACAATATGATAACTAGAACCATAAACATAAGTTCATTGGGAAACCATAAACAATTTAAAAACCAGATTAAACCCCTCAAAAGCATAGTTCAAATAAACCAAGATAAACAAGTCTGTATAATCGAGATTTTTTTCTGCGGAATCAAAAATAAAATGGCATTTACTTATCTTTGTTTCATCATATTGTATACTATCTTACACAAACTAAAACTGCTATGTAACCTAGAAAGTAAATTAATGGCGAAGTTTTTCTCTCTGACAACGCCGCCAAATTTGACAGGGCTGTGTTTCAGGGTTTTTAAACTCCTATTCTTACTCTATCAAAATACCCTATGAAACTCAACTAAAACCATACTCTTGCCAAGAGAGATCAATTGAAGTATTTAGGGATCGAATCCACATAGAGAAAAAACACACGATAAATTTAGTAATCTTATGGTTAAGCTAGGTGAAATATTATAGTTTATCAGGTTGAAATAAAAAGGAAATTGTTTGGTTTTAAGTTAATTCAAATATGGAAAATAGCTAAATATAGGGTTTAGGCACGTGAATTCTAATAGATAAGATGTTTAGGCGCGCTGATACGCTAGGACTCAACCGCTCACTGTATAACACTATCGATCGACGGTTAAGGGTTGATGTTGATTGATGGTTGTGGCGAGTTGATTACCACCAAGAATGGTCGATTTGCGTATTTCTAACAAACCTAATTCAATTAGAATATTATCAGGTACATAATCTACTCTCGCTGAATCCTATGTCCTAAGTTCAGGTTCTAGTTAGCTAATCTAGAACCATGCATTAAGAATACTTCTAATCAATGGGTATCAATTCTATAACAATCCTATTTTGGGGCTAATTCATCAGAACCATATAGAACCCTAAATCTAACAAGGTGAAACCAATCAGACATCATCAAGCAAACAATAATAATAGTCTGAAAAAAATGCATAGATAATAAACTGGAGTTCCAATACAAAACTATGGGAAAAGTATTGATCTCCTCCCCAAGAAAACAATAAGAAACGATAAAAAACAAAAGTGCGGTCTTCTGCCTAACAATGGACGATCTTATGCTTGTCAGAGACAATCTTGTAATTATGTGTGGTCTTAGGCTTCAAGTACGATCTGAATAAAGTTGGACCTTTCGCTCCATCCATCGATCGACGCAAAGGTGGCAATATCGATATGTGCCAATCTTCTAATATCGACTCTAACTTAGTTGATTCTTATCAGCTACGAGTTTCTTTACCCAAAAAGCTCCAAACACTCCACATAACTCCCAAACATTCTTTATCTGTAAAGACTCTAAAACAAAGTGTAGGCACACTTATAGACTCCAAATGGGATCCATAAATGGTCTAAAACCGGTAAATAATAAAGTATATCATAGCTACACAAAAAAACAATTTTTCTCTCTGTGAAGGCCAAAGTTTTACATTTTTCACGTATGGTAATAAATGAAAGTTAATTCTACAACCAGTTACCTGAACCATTTTTTTGAGAAGCTGACTAAGGGCCCATGACCTTTGTGTGGGTACAAAGGCAGGCTTGGCTATGCTATCAGCCAGCCCATTTAGGGAATGTGAAACATACGAGATACGAAAGAAAGAGAATGATGAAGAAAGCGAAGAAATATCAGAGAGAACCCCTTGGAGTTCAATCGATTTCCCTTGCGCGTTGATAGCTCGGACAAGCTCTTGAGCATCTGATCAAAGCCAGATCTTTGTGTACCCGAGGGTTGTGCATGGATTAGGGTCTATTTCATTGCGAGAGCTTCCGACATACAAGCTGAAGAAACGTGTGACTGGAAGCTCAATCATTTTTTTATTGTCGAACCGGATCCATCGAGAAAATCCTAGCACAATATCACATGTAGTTGATCAGCCTTCCACGGACCGTTTGTGTACCAAAAAGAAAAATCAATATTAAATTTAAGGACAATTCTCTCAAATAGACCATCTTTAAGTTTTTGTCGCAAAAAAAAACTTCAAAAACTAAAATGACCAAATAACATTTTTAATTTTAAAAATTTTAAGTTTTTTTTTTAAATTAGAAATCATTTCCCCAAAACCTCACTCTCCGACTCTAAACAAAAAAGTCTAGGATTAGTTAACCCAAGTAGTAAAAATGAATATTTATTTATTTGTATTACCTATTTAAGTCTATTTTAGTCATTTTTATTTCCAAGGTCTATATTTGTGACAAAAAAGTTGTTTGTTCTATCCTAGAGAATTTCTTTAAATTTAATTGTGCATGTCACATTTTTCCTTAATCCATATCATTTTTTCTAGTATGCCCTGTTATTTTTTTCAGAGAAATTTATTGTGGTGATGACACATAGTAAAACAAAGCAAAGCAAGTTGTTTTGTTGTACTGGTTGAGAGAGAGAGAGAGGTGGTAGTGCTGTTTGTTCGCTGGTAGTGGTGTTTGTTTGCTGGATAAGGGATTTTGTGATTGCAATGCTAAGTGTAAGGGTCCTGGTTAAGTGTTGTGAATATAATACACAACCCAAATTCTATATTTCTTTTTTTAATAATAAACTAGATTTTGACCCACGTTTTTCAAGCGCGGAGTTTTTAGATTATATTATAATACAAAATTTTATAACATAAAAAATATAATTTTTAACAGTTATATAATCTATGAATTAGGTTATTTGAGATTTTATATGTACATTCTTACGTAAGTTTCTCTTAGACATGAAAATTTTTATCAGGATTAAAAAAAATTAACCGAACCGACCTGAAAATATAGGTTTGGTTCAGGTCCAGAGAAGATAACATATTGGGGTTTTGTTGGACCCGTAGGTCTTTGTTTGAGTTCGGGTCCTATCCTAGACCCAATCATAATTATGTTGTGTATATTTGGATATTTCGAATATATTTTCTGTTTTTTGGATATTTTTTAAGTTTTTTTTTATGATTATAGTTTATGATTTCAGGTAAATTTTCAAATTAAAAAAGAAATTGGGTATTTGGATAAAAGTTTGGGTATTTTTCAGTTCATTGTGTCAGATTTTAAATTAAATTTTGTATTATTAGGTATTTAGATGTTTTGGGTATATGTTTGAAATTTCAAGTACTTTTCGAATTTTGAGTATTTTTCAGATTTTTTAGATATTTCAATTTTTTTAAGGATCCTAAATACCCGAACAAATGTTTATCTGTTACGTTCATATCAGGTCCAACAACCTTTTGATATAGATTTTTAACGTCACAAAAAAAATAGTTGATGAAATATTTTTCTGAGAAAAGATACCATAAGAGATAATATTAGGATTTGTTAAAAATATTGTATGAATAGAATGATTAATGGTATTACCAAAAAAATAACAAATAGTTATACATGATTCCAACAAATTTTTTATAATAGATTTTAGAATGATATTTTTAATAGTATAAATTCATTTTTAAGTGAAAAGTATATAAATGTATAATATCTAAACAAATAATTTTTAAAATCGTGAATAATAAATACTGATATCGTGAAGTAGCTTTAAAAGAACCAACTAGCTTTTGACCCGCGCTTTCCAAACGCGAATTTTTTTTGTGATTAAAAATTTATATAATTGTTTTTTGTCTTTATTTAAAATACGTTTTGGCATAAAATCAGTACTCCAAAATTTGTGGTGATGATTGGTTTGCATTAGTTTTTAGTTTCAGTTTTTTTTTTTCAAATTTGTTTTAGATTTAAATTTTTAATTTTTAGTTTTGAAATTTATATTTTTGATTTTCATCTTTTGGTTTTGATTTTTAGTTTTTAGATCTGCCGAATTAGTATAAACTGATATTACCAACAAACAAATCTCAAATAATCAAATATCTAATTTAGAGTTGAAAAAATGATATTTTTTAAATTGCAATTGTTTATTTTGTTAAGAAAAAAAAACAAGAAATATAACCCAGGAAAGCGCAAATTTTTTTTATGATTAAAAATTTATATAATTATTTTTTGTCTTTATTTAAAATACGTTTTGGCATAAAACCAGTAGTCCAAAATTTGTGGTGATGATTGGTTTGCATTAGTTTTTAGTTTCAGTTTTTTTTTTCAAATTTGTTTTAGATTTTGTTTTTTAATTTTTAGTTTTTAAATTTCTATTTTTGATTTTCATCTTTTGGTTTTGGTTTTTAGTTTTTAGATTGGCTGAATTAGTATAAAATGATATTACCAACAAACAAATCTCAAATAATCAAACATATAATTTAAAGTTGAAAAGATGACATTTTTTCAAAACAATTGCAATAGTTTATTTTGTAAAGAAAAAAACGAAAATATAACCCGTGTTTTTAGATTTGATTTTGGTTTTGCTTTATATTTAATTTAAAGTAAAAATTACTATTGAAATTTATTAAAACAGAATGATTGTTATTTAATATTAAAATAATTAACATTTTTTAAGTACATGATTCACATAAGTGATTAATAATGGAATTTTTTTTAAAAAAAAATATTAAACACCTGAAAATATCAATTTCATTTAATTATTAGATTTCTATTTTTAAAGAAACTGTTAGATATTAAATGATATATTACTATTTCCAGAACCTATTAATTTCATATAATTAGTAGATTTCCATATTGTTAATGAACTGTTAATATATGAAATCTATTGATTTCATATAATTAGTAGATTTCCATAATTTGATAAACCGTCGTTGTTTT
Organism: Diplotaxis tenuifolia; assembly: GCA_014822095.1. Taxonomy (NCBI): domain Eukaryota; kingdom Viridiplantae; phylum Streptophyta; class Magnoliopsida; order Brassicales; family Brassicaceae; genus Diplotaxis; species Diplotaxis tenuifolia. The sequence goes on from JABAYD010000277.1 coordinate 6,748, forward strand.
TTAATTTGGTTTACAAATATTAATCGTGTCGGTTTGATTTAAGTAATTCGGTCCAATCAACTATATAACGTGTATTAGTTATTTATTTTTAATATTCTAGAAAAAAATCCAAATTTAAACGACCTCTTGTATCAGTAGATAAAAATGACTCTGTTTTAATAGAGTAGATAAATTTGTACATTTTTGTGAATGTAACATGAATATTCAGAAAACTCATTTTTAAATATAAAAATATCTATCATACTATAAACTATTGAAAATTTAGGATATGATATGATATTTTGGTGGGAATGTTTATATAGATATGATTACTTTATTATAAAGGAAAGAGAAAATTAGAATGTACACATATATGTCGTGTAACTTCTGTTGCTTTAAATCATATATTAAATGGGCGGCAGACAAAAAAAAAAAATCATATATTATATGATAAAAGTGATGATATAAAACATTAGTTTCAATGCTTTTACGATTAAAAATAAAAATGGTAAATATTATAATAATAATGATTAGGATTTAAGAGTGAGATTTGAATAAATAAAGAATTGAATAAATTTTTGTTAGAGAAATATATGGTAACATATTGTTAGTCTAAATTTAAGGCAAGACCAAAAAATAATTAGTCAAATGAAAGGGTCCAAACAATTTTTATTAGTAGATTTTTAAAACTTCTTCCCTTTTTATAGTATTGATGTGCAAATATTTCTAGTGTAACTAAAATAAAGTATTAAAAATCTTTGTAACAGATATGTGGATTTATTTATAATGAATAATATTAGGAATGTTAATTAAATGAAATTTTGGATAATGAGATTTGATTTTTTTATATAATAAATGAGTATAATGTCATCTCTGCTTGACTCATTCTCTTTCATAGGGATGTTAAGATGGGCTGGATTTCGTGGGTTTTTAATGGGTTTCGAAAAACTTAAATGGCCATTTAGACCCATTTATTTAGTCGGGTTTTAAATGGGTAACCCTATTAAGACCCATTTATTAAATGGGTTTTTATTAAAATAAATAGTAGCCCATTTAACCCATATATGTATTTTTTTTGTTTTAGGGTTCTCTTCTCCACCGCTTCAAAACGTAAAGTTGTAACTTGAATACTTGATCAAGTTCTGAAACCCACCTCAGAGAGTCTCCGAGACTCCGATCAAGTTCCGATCAACCGATCAAGACTCTGATCAGTACTTCCGAGACTCTACATCGATGTCATCGATCCCTCCATATTTGTAAGAGTTATACATTCCAATTTTAGCTTGATGAGATGGTTGAATTGTAGCTTGATTTGTAGTCCGATTACTTGGGTTTTCCTCAAATCGAACTTGATAAGTGATTGGGTTATTCGTTTTTGTCGGTTATTCGTTTTTGTGATTCGATTGTGTATTAGAGCTATGCGCACTACGTGCTCGATGAAATGTCTAAGTCACACTGTGATTGTGATTTTGTGTATTTGCTCATGTCTGAGGTGCTCACGTTCACGTTTTGTGTTTAACTCATGTCTGAGGTTTTGACGTTTTGTTTTTGACTTCAGCATTGTTTTATTCTCGAGTTAATATGGCATTGAAGTCATTGTTTTATTCAGGATGTTAACATGACTTGACTGTTTTCATGGTGAAGTTATGCAAACAACTTTGTATTTTTTTGATGATTAGTTATTTCTTTTTTTTTAATTACAGAATGGATGATTTTATAGACATGAATGAAGAAGATGCTATAGCTGAGATGAATTTGGAAGCTACACAACTAGAAGCTACACAATTAGAAGAACAGCAAGGTGAAACTCATGGGGAATCATCTCAAGCTCCACGCAAGAGACGTCAAACATCACGGGTTTAGGGAGATTTTGTATCAATGGGAGTAGAAAATGATGGCAAAGAAAAGGCCAGATGTTTGAATTGTTCTTTGAAGTTGGTGACGCGTAACGAAAAGAATGTGAGCTTGGGAACTCATCATCTACAATGCCACTTGGATACTTGTCCAAAGAAGCCTCCAAAAGAAGATAAGGCTGTATATGATCAGAAGAAAGATCGCGAGATGGTTAGTGAGGTAATAATTTATCATGATCTTCCATTCGGATACGTAGAGTACGAGAAGGTTAGAGCACAGGACAAGTATCTGAATCCAGACTGTCAACCCATTTGTAGACAAACGGCTGCAGCAGATGTTTATAAGAGGTATGAAGTAGAAAAAGAAGAGCTGAAGAAGGTGTTTGCTAGACATACTGGTCGGGTTTGCTTCACTTCAGACCTCTGGACATCTCGTCCTAATAGCATGGGATACATATGTCTTACTGCCCACTTCATAGATGATGGCTGGAACTTGCAGAGTAAGATTCTTGCTTTCTGTGATTTGAAGCCTCCACACTCAGGAGAAGAGATTTCTAACAAGATTTTGGAGTGTATGATGGAATGGGGTTTAGAAAAAAAATGTATTCTCTCTTACCTTAGACAATGCTAATAACAACGATTGTATGCAGAGGATCCTCAAGGGACGCTTCAGATGATGAGTGGTTATGGCTTAATGAGTGATGGAAAGTATTTAGATGTGAGATGCTGCGCTCACATATTGAATTTGGTAGTGAAAGAAGGGTTAGAGTTGGTGAAAGATCTTTTGCACAACATCAGAGAAAGTGTGAGGTATGTGAAAGCTTCTCAAACAAGAATTCAAGCCTTTGCAGCATGTGTAGAGCGAGTTGGGATTCCTGGTGGCTCTGGTTTATCACTTGACGTCACTACTAGATGGAATTCGACTTATGAAATGCTTGTTAGGGCGTTGAAGTTTAGGGAAGCATTTAAAAGCTTGGAGACTTTTGACAGGCACTACAAATGGCTACCTTCTGAAACCGAGTGGGATCGTGGGCAAAAAATAAGTGAGTTGCTGAAACCTTTCAGTCAAATTACTATTATTTTTTCAGGATCAAAGTACCCAACATCTAGTGTGTACTTCATGGAAGTTTGGAGGACTGAGTTATTGCTGAAGCATTTTGCGAGCTGTGATGATTATGATTTGAAACAGATGACTAAGGAAATGTTAGTTAAATTTTCTAATTATTAGGAGGACTACAACATCATTTTGGCTATGGGAGCAGTTTTAGATCCAAGGCTGAAGTTGCACGTTCTTGAGAAAGCTTATGAGAGACTGGATCTTTCTACTTCTGTTTTAAAAATTTCAGAGCTTAAGACTAATTTGACTGCACTTTATAAAGAGTACCAAGCTAGGACTTGGGGCAGTTCTTCTGGTTCTTCCTCTACACAAACTCCATATGATCTTGTTAATGAGTCTCCTCTGGAAGATGATTTAGACAATGTAAGTTTCAAACATTTTAGTATATTACAATAGCTCTAATTTCGGTTAGATAGAAAGTCTTTGTAACTAACAGTTTAATATATTACAGGATCTCTTTGAATTGGAAAGAAGCCTTGGGAGTAATGTAGGAAACACAAGAACACACTTAGATGTGTATCTGGATGAGACGAGGTTAGACAGAAAGTCTTTTCCCAAGTTGGATATATTAAACTATTGGAGGGAAAACCAAGCTCGATTTGGTGATCTGGCGATGATGGCACGAGATATTCTTAGTATCCCCATCACAACAGTAGCATCTGAATCAGCTTTCAGTATTGGAGCTCGCGTGTTAACTCCATATCGAAGCCGCTTGCTTCCCAAGAATGTTCAGGCTTTACTATGTACTCGTAACTGGTTGAGAGGTTTTGCAGAATATGAAGGTAACTGGTATCTTTAGTCTCTGAATCTGGTATCTTTAGTCTCTGAGTTTTAGAATCGCTTATTCTGGTTTTGGTAGATTTGTTTCAAGCTTGGCAAACTCTTGTTTGGTGTGATCAGTAACTGGTTGATGATATTGATGATATTGTAGGTACAATAGAAGATGTTGATGATATGTGCAACGAAGATGCTCGGAAGAGTACAAGTAATTCTGGAGTAGAGGGTTCAAGATCAGAAGATTCAAATGCGCGTTGAACATTTGAGGTAATATCATTCGGTTCTTAACTTCTTATCTTCGAGAAACTTGTGTATGAGGGTTATAAAACTGTGGTGATTTGAGGATGTTGTAATCTGGAATCTGGATGGTGTACTGTGATGTAATGATGTTTGTTGGTTTGGTTTTGATAGTGGAGAAGTTGACACTGTTTTTGATCAGGGTTCAGTGTAGAATTGGGTATGTTTAAGTTGCTTGATTAGCCTCAAAATTTAGTTCCTTTTTGTTTCTTTCGCAACACATAGAGAAAGCATGGATGTTAGAATCACTTTGGTTATATTGATAAGTTGCTTACATTGATTGTGTTTTATTATATTGACTGAGGCTTGTCTATACTTTGCAGGAAGTAGAGAAGAAGAAGATACTTCCAAGTTCCAAGTTTCAAGTTCTAAGTCACCATTTTTTAGTTTTTGTTTCAAGTTTAAAGACCAATAACATTATGTTGTCTCTTTTTCTTTGTTTCTTGTCATACATTGCAACATAATTTTCATAATCAAAAGATTCAAAACATACTTTTATAAACATACATTTATAATCAAAACATACAGTATAACCTCTATAAATTAATACTCTATAAATTAATAATCTCTCTAAATTAATAAATTTCGTCGGTCCCAACTTGGGCCGGTGTAAAATATGACACAAATCGATAAAATAATAAGATAATAAATTTTTGAAAAACCTTATGTAAATATATGGTCCCAATATAAACATAAATTAATAATTGATATTTTTAAA
>JABAYD010000286.1:0-11421 GCA_014822095.1 Diplotaxis tenuifolia
TTTTTTTTTAATAAATCAAACAAATATGTTGGGGGATAACTTAAAATCAAGACCAATATCTGCCTCTCTCTATCCTAGCGTGTCATGATATACATACAAATAGATAGGTAGATCATAGATTACAAAGAACAAGTCTATTCCATACCTAGAAGAATCAAATAAAGAACTGTTGGAATTGTATCCTTTGAAAGACGAAGAATAATAATGTGGCTTGGAGAGCAAGAAACAAAGAAGGAAGAAGAAGCGTGAAGAGCAAGGAAGAAGAATAAGAAATCAAGGAAGAAGACTTGGGTTGTGTAAACTATAAAAAGAATAAAAATAAATAGTTAGTTAGTTTTTCTGGAACAATATCCCATTTGCTACTAACCCCTTTAGAACTGCCATTGATAGCATCCACTCGGGGCTCCACCAAGCAATGAGAGCAGTACCACTTCCCCCTTCGGGAATCTTCTCCACCCCCTTAGGTGCTTGGGCAATCTGGGTAATCTGGATAACAAGGAATCAAAAAATCTTCCAAGCCCGAACTTTTTCGACCCAAGAGACTACTCTCAAGATCCTTCTCGCGGCCAAAGAGTGGCAGAACGCCCAAAGCCTGGAGTCTCCTGGCCACCAAGCTCGCCCCCCCCCTCTGCCTGCTACGCCAATTGACTCGATCATTTGCAGATCCGATGCGGCTTGGAAAGCAGGCTCCCTGAATGCTGGAGTAGCCTGGAGTTTCTACCATCTGAATGAGGAGGTCTTATCCTCCCACTCCAAATCTCTCTCCTTCGTGTCTTCATCCCTTGTGGCAGAGGGCCTAGCGTTGAGAAAGCCATGGAACACGCATGGTCCCTCGGATTGACGAACCTGGTTTTCGAATCTGATTCCAAACAGCTGGTGGCAGCAGTGGAAGGTGGATCGAATTACTCGGACCTCTACGGAATTGTCTCCGATCTTATCTCTATTTCTATTTCTTTCGAATTTGTTTCGTTTCGCTTCCGACACCGCAGTAACTTCGCTCTCGAGGACTGTCTCGCAAAGCAAGTTCTAGGTGGTGTTTGTACCAACCAATCTTAATTAGTAGTTAATGCATTTTCATGACAAAAAAAAGTTAGTTTGCTAAAAAAATAGTTGGTTTGTAAGCTAACTAAGTTAAGTTGAAGTTGTTTAGAGTTAGTTAGTATAACATAAGCTTTGCTTGTAGAATTAGTCTATGACCTAGTGTAGATGCATGACAAGTGGAAGTAAGTAAAGCTTTAATAATATTACACAAATTTTTTAATTGTTTACTATTAAATCTAATTTACAAGAATTAATGTAATAGTATTAATTGTTCATTATTGATTAAAATTTCTATGAGAATTTATTTTTAAAAAGTATAAAGTACATAATAATAGTTATTTAGTGATTTCTTAGTTGAAAATAAAATAAAAATATTTTAATTATGTAAAATCATTTAAAATATAAATAATACAATACATTTGTGTTTAGTTACAATTTTGAACGGTACATCAGATCAAATATTTATACATGTTCTATTGGTGTAGCATTATCCACTCTACACCAAATTTGGTGCAATGGTGTCATTTTGGTATCTAATTAAAAAATGAAATTACATCAAATTTGGTGTTTTTTTTGGTGTCTTATCAAAATTAACTTTAGTATTCCATCTTTTTCATTTTAAAGAAAAATTGTTTTGAATATCATAAATTGATTATCACTTTTCAAAAGTACTTCTCAAAAATATCTTAACATTTATGTTTAGGATTGAGTTTTGATCTATTTTTTTTATAAAAAATTATTAAACATTTATAAATGATTTAAGAGGATTAGTGTAGTCTTTTTCATCTCAAATCTACGGTATTTATAAAAATGACAATCTCTTAGGTCAATTTGAAAATTGATATTAAGTTCTGGATAAAACTAGTTTTTTCTGTTTTAAATAAAGTATTAAGATTTATTTATTCTAATTCAAATGATGTTTTCAAATTTTAGGCAAAATAACTGTTCCGACTATTTGTATTCTATTGTATGATTTTGTTGGTTGAATTAGTTAGTAATGCAAAAAGAAATAAAATAAAGAAAATTTACACTTTCTTAATTGCTATGTAAAAACCATAAATCCAAAATAAATTGAAATATAGGGAGTAATAAAACTCCACTATGGGAGTTAAGCTCTAAACATGAAACCGGGAAAACGGGGTAAAGAAACCCTGACCTTTACATAAAACATAAAACATAAAACAAACCCTGACTTTTTTTTTGGTTTTTTAAACCCTGGCCTTGTAAAAAGAAATGTACATTGGCCCCTAACATTACAAATCATATGATGTCAAGTTTTAGTAAAATTAGAGAATCAATGGACATCCAATTTTGTGTTGTAGGCTGTAGATTTTTCAAAAAAATATATATCTGATAAAACATTTTTGTTTCAACCATAACAAATTAAAGTTATAAAAACAAATATTATCCTAGAAACCAATAGTTAAAATAATAACTAACAGCTTGTCAATGCTAGACACAGTTTATTTCGTTTGTGTTCTCTGAAAATTGATGAAGGTAACACAATGTTAGTGCTCATGTCCCAAACACCTAGACCGACACATACATAGTCTTCTCCTGTTAATAGATTATGAAGAAAATTCATGTCTTTTATATAGGACATTTGATTGGCTATGAAATATAGTTGCTTGATTATGAAATGTGGATGCTGGCTAGTTTTGAAATGATAGTGTTCTCTCCATGGATTGTTCTTCACTCTACTGAGTTTTTGATGGACGAGCTCGAGGCTTTCATCAGAGGGATAATGGATTATTTCATTTGAACATCTTCCGCAATACCATCCATTAGAATACAAATAAGCACTTAACATTGAAAACAATAAGAACTGAATTTGAGTTCTAAATAATCAAAACTACAAGGAGTTCTAGATAAATTTTTGACTTATCTCATTTTCAATTAATAAAAATTGAAGTATGTGTATTTGAATCTCTTTTGAATTTTTTTTAGAAAATCATAATAATTTTATTGTTTAACCTAATATGAAAGAAGAAAAGGAAGAGTTACTAAGAACATGTTTTTAGTTTTGTCGTACTTATTCTTATTAACGTTTTTAACATGGGATGTTTTTATACTTTTTCATTAAGTCATGGTTCAAAAATCCACAGAAAAAAAGATCAGGGTTTGTTTTATGTTTTATGTAAAGTTCAGGGTTTGTTTACCCATTTCTCCCTGAAACCAACGATTTTGGTTTTATTAAATCTTTGAGAAGATGATCTTTACGTTTTTAATAAATACGTCTAGATGTATCTTGAATGATTATGGATATGAATAAACAAATCGTTTAATATTATATAGAAGAGCTGAAAGCAGATATTCAATTTTTATTGTAAGATTTGGTTATATAAATATAAGAATTTATGTTTATATATTATATGAAATTGATTGAGGGGTAAGTTTTGAGTGTGACCACCTGACTGAATTGCATCATTGCTTCTGTCACTTGTAGGGGAAAAAACTTGTCTTGCGAGGTAAGTTGTGCTGTATGTTTTAGTGTACAATAAGGCTAGTCAAAATGTTCTTGAAATGGTGAAGAAGGTTCATAAAAATTATTAACTATTTTGTGATGTTGATGTCTCTTGAATGATTTGAGTAGTTGATTTTAAATTATTGAAGCTAACCCATATCTCAATATTTTCTTGTTTTGTTCTGTTTGGTTCACCAAATTCTCTGCTCAGCAATTGTGGTGATATGCATTTTCATAATATTTTATACAATAACCAATTAGGTTTGATTGGAGGTTGATGATTTTGTTTTATGTATAAACATCGATTAGTATTGAAGTTATTTGGCATCTATATGAATTCCTAAATACTTATTTTTAAACTAAGGCAAACGAGCATTTTGAGTTTTGTAAAGGAACACAAACTAGTGGTGACAAAAAAAAAGATGAACACAAACTAGCTACAAAAATACAATCGCTAAAAATAGTTTACAAAATGAAAAAAAAAAATACAATCTCTAACAGAATTATCAGATTTTTGTAACTATACATTTACACTTAGGAATATATCAACGTTGGCAATAACAGAATCATGCATATATTAAAAATGTTACTTTATAACTAAAACTGAAAAGACTTTGAAAGCAAAAGAAAAGAAAAAAAACTTCCAAAAAGAAAAACTACATAGATCCTAATTAGAGTAATTAGGCTAACAATTCTCACTTATTTTATTTGTTAGCCATGTAATCACCGACTGTGGTCCTGCATTTTTGATGGACCACAAGTTTTTCGATCTCACTGAAAGGGGACCATATATTTAGATTTGACTTAATAGATTTTCCTTTAAAATTTGAAACATATATTCTATTTGGTGTTCACTAAGTATCCGTACACTTCCTATATAATTATGCATTGCCTGTTTTTTCTTTATTACTTCCATGAGCATGAATCATCCCTACGAATACGATGATTTCCCTTATCTCTTCTTCTCTAACAACAATGCCACAGCCACAAGCACATCCTCCTGTGTGGAGCAATATGATGGCATCTCCCTTGACCATATGGATTGGGATTGCGATTTCCACGATCTCATTGAATCTATGATGAATGATAAAGTAGCCACGACAGAATCTCCTCCAATGCCGCCTTGTTACCATGACCAAGGGGGAAATTTTAACTCTTCATCAACGGGTTTGTCCATGGATGATGAGCTTGATCATGATGTAGAGGCAAGTGAATCAAAGGGCTTGAGGTTGGTTCACTTACTGGTGGCTGCTGCAGAGGCATCAATTGGTTCCAACAAATCCCGAGAGCTATCTCGGGTCTTGCTTGGAAAGCTAAAGAACATGACTTCACCCAATGACCAAACCAACATGGAGAGATTAGCTGCTCACTTCACCAATGGCCTCTCAAATGTTCAACGTCAGCGTGGTCCCCACCAACACTCTGATGTTCATGACCAGGTGGATGTGATCTTGGCGTTCCAAATGCTTCAGAATATGTCTCCTTACATTAACTTTGGTTACCTAACCGCCACACAAGCTATTCTTGACGCTGTAAAGCATGAGAGGCGAATCCATATTGTGGACAACGATATCACTGATGGTGTTCAATGGCCCTCCTTGATGCAGGCCTTGGTGTCTAGAAATAAAGGTCTTTCGGCCCAACACCTTAGGATCACGGCTTTGTCACATGCCACAAACGGTAAGAAATCAGTTGCGGCTGTCCAGGAAGCTGGGCGGCGTCTAACCGCGTTCGCGGAATCCATAGGGCAGCCTTTTTCTTACCACCATTGTAGAATGGACAGCGACACATTCAACCCTTCGTCCTTAAAGCTTGTCAGAGGAGAAGCAGTGGTGATTAATTGTATGTTGCATCTCCCTCGGTTTAGTAACCAACCACCCAGTTCCATTATTTCCTTTTTATCCGAAGCTAAAACACTAAACCCTAAACTCGTAACGCTTGTTCACGAGGAAATTGGGCTAATGGGAAACCAAGGCTTCCTTTATCGGTTTATGGACTTGCTACATCAGTTTTCAGCCATATTCGACTCTCTAGAGGCAGGCCCAGCTCGTGGATTTGTTGAGCGTGTTATTTTTGGACCCTGGATTTTGGGTTGGTTGACACGTCTAGCAATTAGTGATGATGATGCAGAAGTCGAGAGTGTTGCTTCATGGCCGATGTGGTTAGCTGCGAATGGGTTCAAACCAGTGGAAGTCAGCTTTGCCAACCGTTGTCAAGCGAAGCTCTTTTTGAGTTTGTTTAACGATGGGTATGAAGTGGAAGAATTAGGCCAAAACGGGCTCGTTTTGGGATGGAAATCTCGACGTCTTGTGTCGGCCTCTTTTTGGGCCTCGTGCGAGTCGAGTGAATAAGATTCTATACATGCGAGTCGTGTGAATAAGATTCTGTACATAATACATACAAGAGTGGTATATGAAGACATCAATTATGTAAATATCAAAAATCTTTTTCATTTTTGTCAGACAATATTTATACTAGATTAGGCCATGGATCAACATAAGTACAAGGTTTTTTAAAATCCATTACAACATTTATATTTAACCCAACCCACTAAACATAGATAAGATCAATATCAAAGTGACGACACTTGTTAGTTTAGTGAAAAACATATGTTCAGGCTGAGCTTTCTATGTGCCAAATTGCCAATACTGTGTGAAAGATTTGGTGGTCATTTGGAAACAATCTGCGACATCACCTTATCAAAACGATTGACAAACTTCCAGATTCAACCTCTACTTTGATGATGCGACTTGTACACTCTCATTCCTCTTTTTTAACCAAGGAGTCATTTATATTGCAGTCATTTTAAAGATTTGATCTAGTATTTAGGTGACTGTTATATCAAACAAATTCATTGTATAATGGTAACATACTGAACATAAACTGTTTGTATAGTGTAACTTGCTGCTTCGACACTTGCTGTAAGCATAAATACGGTAAATCGAGAGATGTTTTTAGCAAAGAAAAAAGAAGAAAAGATGTAAAAATGATTGCAACAACGATCTGGTTTTTAAAAAAAATCGTCGCTAATATCATCACATAGAAAAGTCTATACTCATGCAATTAACAATATTACACAAATAAATTATTTGATACCATGGTAATTATAAATTATAATATGAGTTAGACTTCAACGTCCCTTGTAATGTTACAAGCTTAATGAGAAAAAGATAGTAAACACAATATCTAGATTAATACATATGTCTCATGGATTGAGCGCGAATAAGTCCTCTCCACGAAAATTTATGGCGTTTAAAACATACATGAATAAAACTTATGACAGGATGGAATGGAGTTCTATCCAACAAATTCTTTTTAAATGGGATAGTCACTGGACCCATTGATGAGGGAATGTATTTTTTCAATACAATATCGGGTTCTTTTTAAGTGTTCAATCCAAGGGACACATAATTCCTCATAGGGGCTTACGCCTGGGGAATTCATTATCCCCATATTTATTCATTATATATACAGAAGCTTTGGTTGCGAATATCCATAATGAAGAGAGGGAGAAAAAATTGACAGGGATAAAGGTGGCCATGACATGTCTCCTGATTTCTCATCTTTTGTTTGTCGATAATAGTCTTTTTTCTGCAAAGCGCAAAAGGAAGAATGCCAGACGAATATTGAGATTCTAAGGGAGTATGAGCGGGTATCGGACCAACAAATAAATTTTGAGAAATTTTCGATCCAATTTGGTCATAAAATTGAGGAGGAAGTCAAGCAAAAACTTCGTGATGTGTTAAGGATAAAAATTTAGGAGGAATGAAATCATACTTGGGAATTCCGAAGAATTTGGGTGGACCAAAAACACAAGTGTTTGGTTTTGTACAAGTTCGGCTTTCAAGTTTTTTAAAGAGGTCATCATCAAATCTGTGGTAACTGTTTTACCAAATCATGTCATGTGCTTATATCGTATCCCAAAAAGGTAAAGAAGAAAGTTACAAGTGCGATAGCACAATTCTGGTGGAGTCCGGGAGAGGGGGGACAACAGTAAAGGGATGCACTGGAAATCATAGGATAAGATGTGCATTTCAAGAGAGGAGAGAGGACTGGAGTTCAAAGACCTCACAGATTTCAATACAGCTATGTTGGCATAGTAACTATGGAGGTTGATAGAAAACCGACTACTTTATTTGCTCGAGTTTTTAAAGGAAGATATTTCAGGAATATATTACCCCTCGAACCTATTAGATCATATTCGCCATCATATGGTTGGCATAGTATGATATCGGCTAGATCTGTGGTTAGCAAAAGACTAATCAAAAAGGTGGGAACATGATCATCCATTTTGGTATGGAATGATCCATTGCTCTCTTCACTCGTCTGAGACCAGCAATTTCAAACTTCAACAATTTTTACCCAGATCTTACGGTTGATTCCCTCATTGATGCAACATCGAGGACCTGGAAATCTCAGGTTATTCAGACTCTAGTGGATCCACAAGATGCAAAACTCATAGAAAATATACCTCTTAATCGTTTCCAGATAGAATATCGGGATGTATGGTATTTTACATAGAACTGGAAATATACGGTTAAATCGGGATATCAAGTGGAACAAATGTAACCGGAACATCAAGGACTGCCTCCTGAGTTTGAGCATACGGCTACTCCATTAAAGACCTTTTGTTGGAAAGTTTGGTCCCCACCTAAAATGAAACAATTTTTGTGGCAATTGATAATAGGGTGTATCGCAGTTAAGAAGAATATGCAATCTAGGGGGATACAAGGGGACATTGGTTGTGCAAGATGCGGAGGATCAGAGGAATCTATAAATCATATGTTTTTTTAATGTCCACCCGCGATTTAGGTTTGGGCGTTTTCACAAATTTCCATCCAATCCAGCGATTTTTCCAGGACAATCTTTATTTGTATATTTGGATCATCTATCCTAGAGGGTGACTCCGGCAATGGAGGACCATCATTTTGCTTGGATTTTGTGGTATATTTGAAAAAGCAGAAACAATAAAGTTTTCAGTAATTTGGATACTGATCCGAGAGACACACTTAAATTAGCAGAAATGGAAGCTGCTCTTTGGGCTGAAGCTCAAGCTTCATTGGTACAAAGGATATAACAGAATAAGGCGTCTGTAATTACATCAATACCGACTATTCCCAGTAGATGGTGTTTTACGGATGGGTCTTGGAAATTAAATGATAAATTCTCAAGACAAGTTGGTATAGCACATTAGAATGTTTTGAGGGTTTAATGGAAGCAAGGAATATCAGGACAAGTAACTCCCCCTCCATTCAGATATAGATTCTCTCATTTAGGCTACGGAATGCATGCGGAATTCATGATAGTATACAATTACATTTGCGTCTGACTGTTCTCAGTTGGTGAAGATGGTTTCGGAACCTGAAGAGTGGCCAGCATTGGCAAGTTATTTGGAAGACATTAAGCTTCTGAAGAGGATTTTCCATAGCTCACAACTTCTCCATGTACCACGGACGCAGAACTCAAGGGCGGATAGTCCAGCTCGCAGTGCAAGAAAGCAACCGTCTTTTGTTGTCCACATGGATTCAAAGCTCCCAGTTTGGTTCGCAGAATCTACATGAATCTGTTATGTTGCTAACAAAAAAAAATGTCTGATATAGTCTTATACTAGGTTAATATACGCGCATTTGCGTAGGATGATAATTATATATATATATAATTATTTTATGTGTTATTCTTTATTTTATTTTTTTTATATATTATAAAATAAGAAATATATGTATTGAATAATTTAGAAATATGTAACTATTATATGTATAATTAATTTAGCACTTTATATAAGTAAATATAATTAATAAATAAGATTAATTTGGCATTCTAATAAACGAAACTTCGCATTTACATGGTTTCATGATCATTTGTATATTTTTATGACAAAATTTTTACATCATTGATAACAAAATTTTTAATATGAGAGATTTAATATTTATAGTAATTCATCATCGTTTAAAAAATTAAATTCAAAGTTTATCATTAAAGAATTAAGTTCTCAATACTTGTTCAATGCAATTTTGACATTAAATGTTGATGTATTTTTAAATGGTATATAGTTTAATTTAAACATTAATAAAAATAATATATATATACATCTAAATTGAATATCTATTAAATTTTATTTCTTACCCATTAATTATATAATTGTTTGTGCTATTAAATAATTTAAACTATTAACTAAAAATATTATATGTGAAATTTTTAAATTTTTTATTAATTTATAGTCATTTAAAAAAATTCAAATTATAATATATATGAAAATATAAATATTTTTGTTATATAGTTAATATTATTGTTCAATTTCTTTTCGCAATATAAATGTAACAATAAGAGTAGAGCCTATAAAATTTTTTTTATAAAATCTTTCTTATTCAAATCATTATTGTCATATACATATTTTAATCATATTAATTAATTCCATTAATTTTATTTAAGGAAATAATGAATAATATTAATAATAGTTTTATGTTTAGTTTAAGAAAAATTATATTATATGTTTATATGGACTAACATTTTTCTCTAGTAAATTTAAGAAGAATTCTCATGATACTAAGTTAATACCATAATATGTTATAATGCTTCTGAATTAATATATACTAGATTTTAAACTCGCACACCCGCGCGGGTGTATGTTGTAAATGATTCTATGTTAAGCATTCATGTTACTGTTTTATGGTTAATTGAGTTTTGAAATTGTTTTATCTTGATCAGATTGTTTAACAATGAGGAAGTTTTCTTTTGTTTTTGTACAACTTTTCATTTTAATTAGTAAGATAAACATTAAACTATTAAAATCACATTTGTGATTAAAAGTACATTTTAAAATTTATAATTATATATTTTTGAATCATTAATAATAAAAACTAATAAAAAGTCCCAAAACAAAAGAACAAAAAAAACAGAATTTTGGTTAATAAATTTAGCAAGCCCACAATGATAATATATTAAATTGGGGCAGTTCTTTGTCATTTTTAACTGGGTACGTGTTTTTTTTTAAGACTGGAGCAGTTCTCTATCCTTGCAGGAGCGGTCCGTCAGGCGCCGTTCCGTCCATGTCATCTAACCTATTAAACGGCTGAGAAGATTTGACTGAAAGGATGACAGAAAATTAGATCTATTGATTACGATTACTTCATCTTGGGATTCATGTTTAAGATTCTCGATTGTGGTCTTGATTGTTTATTTAGGTTTAGTTATTTCGAATCTATATTGTGTGTAATGATTTTCTTAAATATCATTTAAGTTTTGGAATAAGAAAACCATTCAATCGGATAGATAGACCCCTCTTGCATGTTACAATTTTCTAAAGGACCAGTAGAAGCCTTGTTCTGTTTTCGGTTGCAAGTGCTAATTTTCATGACTTCGTTTCGATGTCAGATTTTGCTGAAGTGTATGATGTAATGGTGTAGAAAATAGTCTTCATTATTAAAGTTCTGATTTAAAATGGAGAGTATATATTATGAAAGTTCTGATTTAAAATGAGAAGTCGAAGTAAATAGATTAACTCAGTTATGTAAAATGCTTGATTTATAAAAAAATCAGTCTATGAATTGAATAAATAATATACTTTGCAGGCATGATAGTAAAGGAGACCAAAAACAGTGGTAATATTAGTTTATAATCTTCATATTGTTAAGCCGTAACTTATAATGCAAGAAACGTATAGACAGATTTATATTTATCCATTGGTCTGCCAAAATTATCTCAAAAGTATTTCCAAAATATGTTTAAGCACTTAACTTAAACTCGCCAATTATTTTTGAAAGGACTGAGTTTTGTGAAAAGTAGCCATTATAGACCTTTGAGAAGGATATCCGTAGAGTGATATGCTTTTCACTTTGTTGGGTAAGGAGTATATATAGCTAGTTATTAAAAGGTAAGGTAAATTGCATATAATTATTTAAGATTTAGTTAGTTGTGAT
>JABAYD010000294.1:0-12255 GCA_014822095.1 Diplotaxis tenuifolia
CTCAAATCGATTGGATCATGTCTGGAATACAATGGAACGCATAAAGGGTATCGATACCAATGATGTATTTACATATAAGAATGCGCAAGATAAGTAGCACTTGATCATAAAGATATAAGCGAGGATCATGAACCCACGTAAGAGTACTCATAAAGATAAAAGAAACCGTGGGGTTAGAATATATAAAAGAGTGATGGGCGTATTGGCCATATAGAAACGCCATCAGATAAACCAGTGATGAATAAAGATCTTGTGAGAAAATCGTGAGATAAAAGATACTCAAGCATGGCTTGATGACACAAGGATACTCACAAAGATTAAGGAACAGTTTATAAGGAGATATACTCCAATGTGGTGGAGGCTACTAATTTGGCAAAGTCTGGTCATAGATTAAGTATGTAAAAAGTAGCATATGGTTCACTGGATAAACAATATTAAAGGTACCAAGAGAGATAAGAAAGATGAGAAAGAAATTCTCTAGAACAACATTGTTCCTAAGCTGTTTATGGACTGAAACAAAGCAGCTGCGTAGACTAAGTGAATACTTAGTAGAAAGTTCTAGAATAACAATTTAGATCAATCTGTGTATGGATTCCTTGTGCTCAAAGATGGCTACATCAAAGGACCTCGACGTCCAGAAAGCTCATCCACCAGATAAGAATGCGTAGACTGAAAGACCTTCAGTGATGCATTCATCAGGAAGAGTTACATGTGTTGTACTCTTTTTCTTGTCATGACTTCCCTTTTTACCACAATGAGTTTTGGATTTTCCGTGAGAAGTATTAATGAGTCATCATCCAAAGCATGTAACGATCCATGAACTAAACGTGTCAACCAAGAGAGAGTGTTAAGGATTATCTGTATGGTTGACATAGTATTTATCTCATTATATGTTGTAATTATCTTTATTTTATACATAGTGTTTATCTTTTCCTTATAACGATGTATTTACTTGTATATAAAGAAAGACATGAACGGGAATAAAATCATCATTCCACAATAAAAATAATATTTTTAAGTAGTTTTTGAACGACATTTGTTTGTTTGACCATGATAATGCAAATATATTTCCTCATTTAGATGTTTTAGACACAGTTTTTTTTTTTTTTTTTTGCCGTCTCATTCATATTATATTAATTGGGCAAACTCAAAGTACAAACTCATATAAACAATAACTGGGTACCAAAAACAGAGAGCCCAAAAAACAAACAAATGGGCTAAGCCGAATACAAAAACAAAAAAAACACGTCTTAAACCACGTGGCTCAAAACCATTAACGAAAGAAAACACGTGTAACCTCTTCAACAACGAGGAGGACACGCGTCGCAGAACCATTTCACCATCCCCACCACCAAGAACTAAGCGTCGTCACGGTCGCAACATCGTAATCCAACCGACAAGCCACCACCAGAGAAGACGAATCAAACTCTAGTTTCACTGGAACACGCCGGAGCTTGACACCACCTCACCAATCTTTCTTCCTGTCTTTTTTCAATGGAGAGCTTCATCGGGACTATCCCGAGATCTCATCCATAGACACGAAAACCACCACTAACGAATTTCTCCACAACCATCTCTCCTTTCTTCATCACGTAATACCCTTCAACAATAATTTCAATTGATCCAAGAAGAGATCGCATCCATATAACCATGGCCGTCTAGCAAAGACAAAAGTCATACACACGATCGATATAACCACCAAAGCCGGCCGCCCAATACCGAAGAATAAGGCAAGGACGCCGGAAACAAAGCCGGACGAACGCCGATATTAAACGCACGTCGCCGGAAGCTTTTCCTAGAGACAAAGGCCGACCATCCTTCACCTGAGGAGAAGGCAAGAACGCCGGGGACAAAGACCAGTCGGATAAAACCGAAAACAAAAAGAAGATCTCTCACACCCTCAAAACTATCTCTAACCCTTTTTGAAAGATAAACAATAAAAAAAAGAGGAAGAGGAATCGAGAGAGAATTCTCTCTCTAGGAGAGGATGAGAGAGACCCGCTAAAAACCCATACTAACACGTTCTTTTCGTCCAAAGTACATGTGAAACCAGAGCGTATGATATGGGTAAAGATTAATAACTTTCCTCTCTCCTCTCTAACCTCTCTCTAGCTCTCGAAACTTCAGACGATATTGCGATTAGGGACCACGGCGGTCCTGTCGCTTCGGCGGTGGTTATTGCCGTGGTTTCCTCTTTCTTGATGTGAATATATGTTTATCTACTCTACTATGTATAGATCTTTTTGGTGTGTCTAGGTTTCCGGAAAGCAGTGTCTCATTTAGCCCTGTCTTTGCCGGCTCAGTTTCCAGTGGTATCCGGCTTGGTTTCCGACGGCTTGCGTTCCTTTTGGCGAAGTTGTTCGGCGTAGGGAGTCCCTCACTCGAACCGGTGTTTGTGGTGCATGCAACGGCTTCGTCGCTGGTTTGATGCTCCCAAATCGGAGATCTTAAGCGACGCTCCGGCTATCTCCCTTTCTACTGTGTTCGTTTGGGGGGAGATTCGACAGAAGAAGAGATCATCGGAGGATGATAGGATTTTGTTGAAGGATGTGGTGTTGTGGTTCGGGGAGAGATATTCCTTATCGTCTCCGTCGATGATTTGGGCTTGTCGTGCTTATCCTCTCGTTCTAATCCACCTCACCGACTCTCGATCTCGTTTGGATCGATCGCAGATGGTGAATCTTTTGAAGGTGGAGGCTCGTGGAGTTTTTACTGGTGAAAACTCGATCTCAAATTTGATAAAGTTGATTCCCGGAGAGTTCCGGAGATTGCGTTAGGAAGATTGATCTCCGACGTCGTTACTTCGACGGCGGCGGCTCTGAAGATGGTGTTCTCTTTAGGGTCGACGCGTGTCCCCTTTCAACCCTAATATCGTTACACATGTTAATACGTGTAGATTAATGGGTATGTCGCGCGAGCCTTTAGTGGGCTAGGTTTGGGAAGGTTTTTGTTGTTTTATGGGCTCTATAATATATTTTAATATTGGCTCATGTTGTAAGTTTGGACTCTTAAATAAAATTAAAGTTAGATGGAAAAAAAAAGATGTTCTAGACACAGTTAAGTTTACTAGTGTAAGTCAAGTACTATTAAAGGTAGAGCGAGCAAAGTTACAAATATTTATATTTTAATATACACATGAGTAAATTAAATATGCCTATAACCAATAATGCCGCGGAATCATTGAGTGTTTTATGACTGGCACATATATTATATTGGTTCAAACTTACTTAAACACACTTCAGAAGTGATTAAATATTCAGTTGAATGAATATAAAATTGAATTGTTATGTCTCCTTATCTTAATTAGTCACTCAGACGTTTTTTTTTAACTTATTGTCTCCTGATTTTTTTCTAAAAAAAATATTTTTTTATATATGGAATATTAGTACACTATATTTGAAAATATGTTTGTAAAGTACTTTAGTCTGAAAAAAAATCAATTGTGATGAAAGTTTTTGATTCAATATTACCAATTATTTGATTTCCCCAATGAATAATAACTTTTCCGGAACAACGAAAATAGTAAGGAAATAGTAATGGCATTTAATTAGTCATGAAATTTCCTTATTTTTACATATAAAAATCAGCAAAATGTTTAGTTGGAGCCGATTCTTTATAATGTCGAAGAATGATCTTCAAAAATAATTATGTAGAAAAATTAGACGCGCCACACATTTATTACAAAATCATAAATGCGAAACATATATAATAGCTGTGAACAATGTTCTAAATATATTTCGAACCCAATATACCAAAATACAAATATATTACAATTTATAGATTATAAATATATAGACGTTTTGTCCCAAACAAAAGGATAGCGTGTGGTTCGCAAATCAAACCTTTAAGAAGAAACTAAGTTAATAATTAAGCTCCACACCAAAAACCATATATAAGTGCTCGCAGTCACATCCTTTTCATAGTCTTAAAAGTATTATCTTTACTTATATTCGTGTTCATAAGTTACTGAAAAGTGTGGCTTTTATATCCATACCAACTACCAAATTTTCAAAATATATATGGGATTAATACTCAGTTTTGTTTTCGCTAATTAACTAGATCTTTGAAATAAGAGTTATGATCCGTAGCTTACAAAATTGCAGGTCTCAGGTTTGAGCCGTGACAACAAAGAGAAGAATTAAAAACATACCAATGTTTTGTTTATGACTAAAAAGATTATGAGCTAACTTTTTCACTATTAAAACAGAAAAAAAAACTTAAATTGTAAAATAATCATGTGATTAGCCATGCAATTTTATAAATCGTATGTTTTTATGTCAATTGGCTAATTCAACCATAATCTTTGTTCTTAGCATTTTCTGTGGAACATTTAATAATATTCACTTTTCACTGATTAGCTATTGTATTTACATTCTAACCAATCAGAGCAAAAGAAATACATAAAACTTAAAGATAACATTTCCTTGGACAATTACGGAATTAAAATGAGCATACAAGAACCAAGAAAAAAGTAGCTAAAATTGACTCGTGTAAACTTCAACGTACCAAAACAAAAACCCTTTTGTTTATATTCCCCAAATCCTCCTCTCCTTTTCTCATCTTCTCACTTCAAACTCTCTCTATCTCTCTCTCTCGCCTCATATCAAGAGCTAAATATTTCTCTGAAAGCTGACTTCAAAGCTTTTTCTAAAGCAAACAAAGCCAATCCTTCTCTAATTGAGATTTTATTTATATATATATATATATATATATAAATTAAAAAGATGGGGAGACATTCATGCTGTTACAAACAGAAGCTGAGAAAAGGACTTTGGTCTCCTGAAGAAGACGAGAAGCTTCTTAGGTACATCACTAAGTACGGCCATGGTTGCTGGAGCTCTGTCCCTAAACAAGCTGGTAATATAATTTTCTTCTATTTATCCGTTTATTATAGCTTTATTGTGTTAGATTAATCCTCCTTCCTAATTCCTGAATTATCATTTAAAAATATTTGTAGGTTTGCAGAGGTGTGGAAAGAGCTGTAGATTAAGATGGATAAACTATTTAAGACCAGATTTGAAGAGAGGAGCATTTTCACAGGATGAAGAAAATATTATTATTGAACTTCATGCCGTTCTTGGCAACAGGTAAAGAACCTCATGCTTAATTATTTTGATCTCTATGCGGCATGTGTGTGTATATATATATATATATATATATATATATATATATATGTATATATAACCGATGTTGCTTTGGTCTTGGTTTAGGTGGTCTCAGATTGCTGCACAGCTTCCGGGTAGAACCGACAATGAAATCAAGAACCTATGGAACTCTTCCTTGAAGAAAAAACTGAGGCTGAGAGGAATTGACCCGGTTACACACAAGCTCTTAACCGAAATTGAAACCGGTACAGATGACAATACCACACCGGTTGAGAAATGTCAACAGCCTTGCCTCGTTGAGACAGAAGGCTCCTCTAGTACCACAACTGGTAGTACTAACCACAACAACAGCAACACCGATCATCTTTATACCGGAAACTTTGGTTTCCAACGGTTAAGTCTAGAGACTGGTTCAAGAATACAAACCGGTTCGGACCTGGGCGTCTGGATTCCTCAAACCGGGAGAAATCATCATGTCGATACCGTACCTAGTGCGGTGGTGCTACCCGGTTCAATGTTCTCATCCGGTTTAACCGCTTCAACAACCGGTTACAGATCATCCAATCTCGGTTTAGTTGAATTGGATAACTCATTTTCGACCGGGCCAATGATTACAGAGCAGCAACTTCAAGAGAGTAACTACAACAATTCGACATTCTTTGGAACTGGGAACCTGAATTGGGGATTAACAATGGAAGAAAATCAATTTACAATATCGAATAATTCGTTACAGAATCAATCAAACTCGTCATTGTATAGTGATATCAAATCCGAGACCAATTTTTTCGGTACGGAGGCTACAAATGTTGGTATGTGGCCATGTAATCAGCTTCAGCCTCAGCAACATGCATATGGCCATATCTAAAAACTTCTTGTATGTTATAAGGTGTGTGGATCTTCTTTTTCTTCTTCAAGTTATTTTTCTTTGTTACAACTATCGAGTTTTCTTTATATAATGGTTTGTGTATATAAGGTTTGTGTTTTATTCATTTAATTTAAGGGTGTTGCTCTTAACATTTTCTTTTATTTGATGTACTTTGTGAAGCATAGTTTTCTGGACTTTGAGATTTTGTTTGTCTATTCTTGTTGGATCAATGACATTTATTTCTTAAATTTTGTTCATTTTTATATACCCTTTACGTCAAATATTAAACATACACACACACATATTATATAGTATATTCATATATATGGTCAATAATCAACCGAACATTACCTGTTGTCAAGATCGACGATAAATAATGATCTCTTAGAAGTATTGACGAATCTGTGGGATTAATATTGGCAATTGAATTGAATGATTAGTATTGTGTTATTATGTACTTTTCTAAGACCTTTTTTTATATATAGATAGACAAAGCATTTATTCTATTGACTACTGTAACATTTTTTAGGTGAAGCTTCTATATAAAGACTAGTGTATCTTTATATAGGGACAACTTTATTACTTTAATCTTTTTTTCTTACTTTAAATTTAGTTTCATTTTCACTAAACTTAAGGAACAATTTCTACTTTTAGTTGTCTTTTTCAATTTTAAAAATATTATATTGATCTATTATGGGGCTCTTAAATCGGTAACTTTTAGAACAGCAGAAAAAAAATTTTTAGCCATAAATGATTTTTATAATATGTGGGACCCAAAAGATTTAAGAAATTGTGTCATAGTGAGATTCCGCGACTGGCGCTCAAAAGAATAAAAATATTAAAATAATTTACTTTGGTTATCGAACGTTTCAGCGTTGGATGTGCTCTTAGTTTCTACTTACTTCAACTAGTTTTTATTGCTTTTGGTCTAAGTTCTTTGTTTTTATATCAAACTAAAGGCGCATTCGTAAAGAGGGATGTGTATAAACTTATGCCTAGATCTTTAATGTGTTTGAATTCGGATAGTAAGAACATGATCAACGGTAAAACTGTTTCTCGGTTGTCATGTGTCAGCGGGGTCCGCAAAACAGTGCAAAATTTGGATTTTATTTCAACGATTTCGCAACTGTTTTTTTGGAATTTCGGCGGGTCCCACCCTCTATTTTTTTGGTAGAAACTCATATACGATCAGCCACAGTAAAAAAAACGATCTAAAACCACAAGGACCAAAGACATACGTATTCATACACCAAGTTTACGATTCCGTCATCAACATATTGAAATGAAAACATATCTCGTGAGTGTATCTATTTATTTTGCCGATGTAATGTAAACAATGCTACACCATTTCACCTCAAGTTTAAAGGACATAAAGCAAGATCTTAAAAAATCTAATAATACACAAATAAATTTTTTTTGTCAATTAACACAAGTAAAATCATGACCCAAACCTAGAGTACTTAACTTGTGTATGTTTGATTGAATACACATATATTGTGTTAGTCTCAATCAAATCACGAATTTTGGAGATGGGGAAATTTCAAATTTTTAGATTTCTATGCTTATTTTGTTTCAAATGTTTCTACTTAATGTTGTCTTGATGAGCGATTCAAACCAGAGCCAGTATGGTGGTGGCAGAAACAGCAACGAATGAAGAGCTGGAGGCATTGATCTTTTGAAAAGGGAAGAAATATCAATGATTTTTTGAAAAATGAAGAAATATATGACTTAGGTTCTGAATCGTTTAGTTTCAGAGGGATTGGGATTTGTGAAAGGAGTACCAGTAAAAGTATAAAAAGTTTTTCCACTCATAAATTTAAGTGGGAAGTTTTTCTATGTTTCTACTATTTCTACTAAAGTTTAGATAACTAAGGTGCGTAACCTCCACGGAGTCATTGGCTTAACTTGTGCTTTATATAAATATGATAAAATGATGTCGTGTTTTTATTTGATCTTTGATATCCCAAGTTGTTTATTTTTATGGGTTTAAGGTTTTGCATGTGTTTTTTAATTGTGTCTTGCTGTGTGATGCATTTTATTTTTGTATTTGTAACCTAACGCCATATTTGGCTGTGTTTGTTTTGAAATAATGGTCATTTTCTACATTATTGAGAAATTTTAGTTGGACAAATTTATGTTGATGTGTATAAATTGTCTAAAATAAAATTTATAAGTTGTGAAATTTGGTCATACAAATGTTTTTGGGGCATATTACGCAGCGTTGACTACAACGCATGTATATTATGTATATGTCCGATTTTACATAAAATTTCATCAAAACTTTACATCAAACTCTAAATCTAAAAACAAAAATCAAACAAAACAAAAAACACTTGGAGATGGATCTAACTCATCGAACAAAACCCTGACATGTTCTGTTTTTGGTGTGGTCAACTACTCAGACGCCGATCAGAATCAAATCAAAAAGGGTTTCATCCATCAAAAGCTCTCATCGAAATATCTTCTGCTTTTTTTATCATGATCATATGGCAGAGTCGAAAGCAAGAGCATCAGATCCTTTCATGATTCTGAGTCTCTTACAAGAGGAAGAGAACATATCTCATGGAACATCACCAACCAACATCCAGTCTCCATCTTTATCCTTGTACGTTAGTGCAACTCCAGACCCTTCTCTTTTGTTGCATCCATCCATACTTACTTTCACATAGCGCACGCTGCTGCTGTTGTTTTTACGGTAGGATTTCACTGGAGGCTAACCAACAATTTGAGTTCTGTAAAATCAGCAAAGAATTATCATTAGTCAACAATTCATACATAACTTAAAATAATAGATCGAAACTCATATCTATACTTACTTCGTAGGAGGTGTAGATTATTCCTCATTTCTGCTTTGTAGTTGACGTTTGTTGCTTCTAATGCAAGAAATCTCTTGTTCTTCCTTAATCCAAGACGAAGCTCTGTGTCCTTAAGGTTAAGCTCATTGAATTTCTCGTAAGCCATTGGTTTTCAAAGATCAAGATACCTCTCTCTATCTATCCATATATGTTCTTGTGTAACCTGCAAACAAAACCCCCATAAAATTAAACCAAAGCAAAGCTTCCAAAAAAAACTTTTTTATTTTTATCAATATTCAACGTCACTATCTTACATCAGGTGTACAACTGAGAATCTCCTGAAAACAGCAAAACCTTCAAGAGGGTTTTATATGAAACACCAAGAAGCCCTGGCCCATGAGTTTCCAATAGCCTTCCTAAGTTTGTGGATTTTGCCAGAGATTTAAACACACAAAAAGAAGAAATAAACAGCCACTCAGAAATTCAGACAAAGTTAGTTCGAGAAAGCGAGAGAGAGAGAGATGGACTTTACGGAGAATGAAACCAATAAAGAAGAGGGTCATGGATAGATGAATCCCAGTTTGAATAGATAGAGTAATAGAGAAGGTGGTGCAGAGGATGAGGATGCCATGGCTTAAGCACCACTCTCATCCACCAAAGCCTTCCACTGATCTCTTGGTCAACCCCTTTAGCCATTGAAATCACATCTCTTACCACTTTCTCAAATCCCTTGCCGTCCTCCACCCTCATTCAAGCTTTCACATAGTCCTCGCTGCTGAACTCTCTTACGCTCTTTTTACACATCTTTTTTTCTCACTATCTTTGTGCATGCAAACTCATCGCCTTTTGATATTTAAAAGAGGTTGGTGGTAGGTAAGGTCTCGTTGACACGTAAGCCTTCCATCTAAATCCAACTACTCAGATAAGATTCAGACCATTGTCTTGTCTCTCCTGAATTTTCAAAGAAACCAAATCTACTCATCTTGGCCATTCCACTAACACTTACCATTACTACAAACATTCCAAAAATGGTAATAATCATGTCTATCAATCTCTCACATTTCAAAAATAAAAACGTAAAAATGATCAAACTTTGGTAAATTCTCACATTTCAAAAATAAAAACGTAAAAATGATCAAACTTTGGTAAATTTAGCAAATAGATTTACCGCAGGAGATGAAGATTTACCGATCTTAGGAGGAGGAGAAAGAGCAGAAGCAGAAGGTCTAGGTTTAGTTGGAGAAGAAGCAGCATTGTTTTCCGTTAAGGAGAGAGGAGGAGCCCCGTAGCGGAAATATAAGTCATCGACACCATCACCGTCGGTGGTCTGTGAAGCCATAACCTTGGCAAGTCTCTGAGCTGTGGCTCTGGCGGCGACGTGCTGAGCTCGCTTGACATTTAACATCCCAGTGTGGTGATGACGCACTGAAGAAGAAAGAGCGTGGTGATGACGCACTGAAGAGACGTTTGACATCCCAGCGGCATTGGGGGTGCCAGAGTGACCTTCTATTGACGGAAGTAGTTGGGGCTTTCGGTGCGTGCTCGTTCAGATTCCTTATATCTTGTTAAGAACGTGGATGGCCTACGTGGAGAGGAGGCCAGAGGAGACTGAGAACCATTCTGATGCCGGAAAACCAAGAGAAAAAACTATGAGCTGAGAACTATTATTGATTCATAACGACAAGATTTGATGGTGGACTTCACGCTGAAGTGGTGTGAGGAGAGGAGAGTTGAATCTTTATAGGATTTGATGGTGGACTTCACGCTGTTAGAAATGTAAGTTTGAACGTACGTGGGCTTTATTTTATAAGGCCGTTAGATACATTGGACTGTTACGTTTGTTAATGTGGGTTGTACGGGCTTGACGAATGTAGGGAACATTTTTAGGTAACCACATACATGTTGGATCAGTTTCTTTTTAGTTTTGTTATCTCCGACTCAGTTTAGTATTGACCAAGCAATCACTGAGTTTTATTTTACTTTTAATGCAGCGTATTCCTGCCCTAATAGTGTATTTATACGGCTATTACACTAGAACTTCTATAAATTAATGTTCGATGAATTAATAAATTTTACCGGTCTCAACTTAGATTGGTGTAAAATATGACATAAATCGATAAAATAATAAATAATAATTTTTTGAAAAACCGTATGTGAATATATGGTCCCAGTATAAACATAAATTAATAATTAGCATTTATCGAGTTTATATAAATATAATCAGTATATTTCATATAATTGTTTTTTTATTTGTAGTGAAGTTTATCTTTATATTTTTTAATATTTATAAACAATTTGACATTATTTTTTATTTTACACTTAAAATGCATTTATATTTAAGCGTGTGCTAAATAAGCGAATAAAAATACAAATTTAGTTTCAAAAAATTTAATCAATTCATATACAGTAAAATCAATTATTTTTCATATTTATACATAAAAATATATTTTAAAATAAATAAATATAAAAGAGAATTTTTCTATAAATTAATCTCTATAAATTAATAAATTTTAAAGTCACAAAATTATTAATTATAGAGGTTTTACTATATTAACCAATTTGCATATGGTTCTATTTGTTTTAATCTTTTTGTCCATACTATTTAAGAATCCAACAAGAAATAATGCTAATATTTTGTATTAATTTGTATTTACTCTATTAAAATAGAGTCATTATTTTATCTACTACAAAGAAGTCATATTCAGATCATTTTATCAATTACTTAATATGACATTAGAATATTTAGATTAATGAATTAAATACTATCAAATATGCTGAAAATAATATATTTACATTTTACTTTTAGTTATAACAAAATCAGTTAAGAAATAAATCTAACAAAATCTTACTACAAGTTTAAATACTTTTTCATAAAATAACACAACAGTTAATTTCGTAATTAATAAAATAATACTATTACATATTAATATTAATTAAAATTTCACTATAAAACAAAAAAAAAAGAATTCTATACTATTTTATAAAATTAGTATTATAATAAAAAAAACAAAAAATTATATACTATTTATAAATTTCATATTATAGTCTATATTAAATAGAATTACACTAAAAATTAAATTAAATAAATAAATTTGGTAAACGAAGCTTTTTATTTTAAAATTTATTTTACTTAAATTAATAAAAAATATTTATCACAAAAAAAATTAACATTCATAAACTATGTATATTTTTCTGCAAACAAATGCTAGCATGCGCTAAATTTTTATATCTACAACTATATTTTATTTTTTATTTAATTTAAACTCACAGCAACATATTATTTAAAAATGATTATATACAAAATATAATAGTTCATGTGTTATTTAAAAAAATAGGATATCAGAAAATTTTAATAATTTGAAATATATTAGTGAATATATTTTTGTAACTACAAATTTAATTTTTATTATAAAAAAATATGTTGAGGAAATATAAAAATAAAAAATGCATTATATATTAATAATGTTGAATAAAAAAAGTAAAAATTTAA
>JABAYD010000295.1:0-21511 GCA_014822095.1 Diplotaxis tenuifolia
TGAACCAGATGTGTCAACCCAGAGGGAGTATTAAGGATTATCTATATAGTTGACATAGTATTTATCTCATTATATGTTGTAATTATTATTATTTTATAGATAGTGTTTCTCTATTTCTTGTTTAGAAACATGTATTTATATACTGTGATATGAATGAGAATAATTATCCTTCCACGACAAAGCGATTATTTTTGGTAGAATTTTCAAAAAATTAAACTAAGCATAACAAGCAAAGCAAATTTTAGCTCGATTCGATTCATCAAATTCTTGTGGAAATCAAGCCAATCAAAAACTAAAATCAACCAAACCAAACTAATCGTCGAAACCGTACCCATACATATAAAACTTATTAGGAAAGGAGATTTGAGAACATGCCACCGTTTATACTAAAAAAGCCCAAGTAGTTGAAACAAAGCCCATTAAAAAGATTCCTGAACAAAGAGAAAAGAAGAAAAGTAAAAAGCAACCTCCTTCCCTCACTCTCTAGAATATCCACCGTCTCTCTGTCTTTATCACTCTCATTCCCCACCCACCAAAACCCTAATCTCACTCTCCCAACCAAAAAAAACAATGGCAGCCGCCGCACCACCACCACCTCCAACAGCAACCCCGGAACCAAACATGGTCCCACAAACCTCCCCCATAGGCCACCCACTCTTCTCCCGAATCCGCCTCGCCACCCCTCGCGACGTCCCCTTCATCCACAAACTCATCCACCAAATGGCCGTCTTCGAGCGCCTCACACACCTCTTCTCCGCCACCGAATCAAACCTCTCCTCAACCCTCTTCACCTCCCCTCCCTTCAAATCCTTCACCGTCTTCCTCCTCGAAGTCTCCCGCTCCCCTTTCCCCACCACACCCCTCTCCTCCTCCCCTGAAGACTTCACTCCTCTCCTCAAAACTCATAACCTCGATCTCCCGATAGAGGACCCCGAGAGTTACGATTTTACCCCGGATATGTTAAACGACGTCGTTGTGGCTGGGTTTGTGTTGTTTTTCCCGAACTATTCGAGTTTTCTGGCGAAGCCTGGGTTTTATATAGAGGATATATTTGTGAGGGAGGCGTATAGGAGGAAAGGGTTTGGGAGTATGTTGTTGAGTGCGGTGGCGAAGCAGGCGGTGAAGATGGGGTACGGGAGGGTGGAGTGGGTTGTTCTTGATTGGAATTCCAATGCTATTAGGTTTTATGAGCAGATGGGTGCCCAGATTCTTCAGGAGTGGAGGGTTTGTAGGCTTACTGGTGATGCTCTTCAGGCTTTTGATAGTGTTAACCTCTGAGACAGAGAGTGTGTGTTTTGGTTTTACTACTTCCACTTTTGGGTTGTATTTGTTGCTTTTGTGTCTTTTGTGTTTCTTGCAAGTGTTGTTGGCATTGATGGTAATGGATGATGATGATTCCCTCTGCCACTTGACATGGAATGAAACATGTGAAGTTGCAAAAGTAGAGATGTAATAGTGGTTTCTCTTGTGATTTTGCTTAAAGTTTCTTGCTTTGTCTCTTTTCTTCTTCTTGTTAAGTGTTGGCATTGATGATCAATGAAACATCTCAAGTTCTAAAAGTAGATATGCAATAGTGATTCGTAATAGACAGCTTGTGATGTTGGTCACAACGAGGCACAATTCTTTAAGATGGTCTCTGTGTTCTTTGCTTCAATTACTCTTAGTAGACCAAATAGTCTCTGTGTCTTGGATAGATAGAGAATTGAGAAACATGAAACATTCTGTCAATGGTTATAATCAAACATCATTCATGTATCATAAGACCACAACAACAAGTTTACTTTTGGTAATAATAGTAAGACATTAATAAAACAAATCTCAGCAGATGATTGATTACATGGTGCAATTAGAATGTGATTTTATTAGTTGATGACGCGACAGTTTCTGCGAATCTCACCACCTTTATCTCCAAGTGTAAGAACCTTGATGGAGCTCATTTTGTTCATAGACCGACCAAACTGAGCAAGAAAGCTTCCAGAGTTTTGGAAAATGCTAGCAATGTGAGCGGCGGTGCGATCAGTCAACAAGGTAGCGTCTGAGGTGAAGAGTCCTTTGTGCTGGAGGAGAGATACGAAGTAGCCACTGTCGAAAGAGAGTGCTCCGGTGGGGTCCATTCCGACCACTGCTGAAGAGTTGAGTCTTTGAGATTTGTCTGTGCATTTGGTTTTGAGAAAAGTGGCGTAGCTTGAGTTGAGAGAAGGGTCTGGGTCCCCTTTCCCGGTGAAGTTCAACAGTCTCCGACCAAACACACCGCAACGTGCTGTTCCTATTGTGTGTGCTCCTGTTTCATATCACAGTATTTTACTTCTAGTAGAAAATCATCTCAAATTTTATCGACTATATACATCAAGAACCTTATCATCGGATGGTAATGATTTCTATAATTTGTCTTTTAAAAAATTGTTTGCACTCAACAGAAATTTATGTGTGAAGACTGTGAAGTGCAAAAGTTTTTTTTAGAAGTTAAATGATTCACATAAGCTATAATTTTTTTATATAAGAAACTATATTGTAAGTTAATATTTATTTTCATTTATTTATATTTTACCTATATAAAAGATAAACTAATTTATTTTAAAAATTCTATGTTATTATCTTAATCAAATATTAATAATTTAAATTTATTATAGCTATTTAAATTTATTAATATGATTATGTAACTTTTTTTTATAGAATTAATGTGAATGTGATGTATAAACAATATTTCTTTATTAAATAATATGATAAATTATGAAAAATATTATAGAAATGTGTAAAAGTTCTGCATGTTTATTAGTGAATTAGTGAGTAAATTATATGGTGAATGACGGATGATTTATAAGTAAAATAAACTCAATGCTGGACATGATCACGTGAGACGTGTCTTCCAAGACTATCCTCAAATATTTTATGTTCAAATTAAATTTCTACTTTTTATAGTGTTCACGATATTTATACTATTTCTTGAAGATAGGGAAATTAAATTTGTAGCATATGAGCATACAATTCCTAACATGGACATGCACGTGGTCTGATATATCCCCGCGATTTTCTATATTTCATTGTTTCCTATTTCATAAAAATCAGAAAATAAAATGGTAACCTGATAAAGCCACGAGGTCAACGACGTCCAAGTCACTCTCGGCAAAGAGTTTCTGTAGAACGGTGAAGTTCGACCCTGCGGAGGGTAAGTCTCTAGTGGCCTCCGTCGCCAATGAAATCCTTCCATCAACACGTCCGGTAAAGACATTCCATAGCGGTCGTCCATACTATAACATCAATACCGAATTTATTAAAGCATTGTTAGTGTTTAAAAAAAAAAATTGTCACCAGATGACCTTCATGTCTAGCATAAAATTGGTTTAAACACCTAAATATGTCCTCTCTTTCTTTCTTAATTACTTTTTGGAATATTTTATTTAAAGAGCTCATGAGAACTACCAGTATGGTGTATGGATGGCTATATTGTTTATGAAGTTCAGTTTATATAAAACCGTCTAAATCCTAGACCGTAATCTAAACAATTCCAAGAACCGATTCTTGAATTTGATCAGCAAAGCGTTTTCTCAACCACTACACTATTGTATATATTGTTTGGTTTGAATGTTTCTCTAGTCATGAATATATATAGAGAGATGAGTTTGTTAATATTACTTGGTAGGAGACGGCATCACGGGCGGCTAGGGTGAGAATGTCAGCGCAGGAGACGGTTTTGGGGCATCGTTTCTCGAGAACGGACTTGATCTCATCGATGATATCAAACCCTATAAGCGAGAGATTAGGTCTCGCTTCCTTCTCTGACGGGTCTTTTCCAGCAACTGAATCTAAAAGCAGTGATGCATCGCACCCCTAGATAACATCAACGGATCCACATTAGAGTTTATCTTTTGCTATAAACATGTTCAGGAAATGAAGAAAAAAAAAAAGAAACGTTTAGAAACAATACTCTAACAAAGCAGTCATGGTAATGAACCCTAAGTAACTTGGCAGCCAAGCTAGGGTTTACTTTGACTTTCTCGGATACAATCTCATTCACGATATCCTCGGCTTCAGGACAGGTCTTGTGATAGAATTTCATCTTCAGCTTACCCTCCCATCTTCCTTTTCTCGTCGCATGGCCATTGTTATGACCATTATTATGACCATTGTTATGGCCATTGCTGTGACTGTATTTCTTACCGTCAACACAAAGTAAGACAGCCAAAATCAAAACAAGAGAAAACATAAACCAAATCGCTACAACCTGCTGATTTTTAGCCATGTCTCAACTCTACACTTTTATGTTTGCTTTGTAATATTTGTGCTAGTTGTATTTGAGGAAAGCACTTGGCCTGGCTGATTTATAGTGAACCTTACGCTCGTACTCTCCATTTTTTTTTCTGTTCAAAGAAATTGAATAATGATATGAAATTATTATCAAGTAAAGTTCCCTGCATGTGTTGTAAGAATGAAGGATTAATTATTAACTTACAAGTCAACACCATTAGAAAACATATAATTCTCGCAAATCATTTAGCTTCATTAGCTGAACCATAACGTGAACATCCATAATTTAGTTATATTATGGATTTCAATGCTGTCTCCAGGACCAGTTTACATTAATTCAGGCAAATGTATTTTCTATATACTTACACTGTAATCTGCAACTTTAATTACCAATCTGTGAATATATATATTCTATTTCAATGGGCATATATGATCATAATCCTTTTGCTTTGCAATAGCCTGGATTGACCCCCATTTATATATGAACTCCAAATGCAAGTGTTTATCACCTCAATACTGAAATATAAGGTGAGTGATTGAACTGAAGATTGGCTATGAACATTTACTTGGAACAAAACTAATACTAGGTTGCTTGAGTCGGCCAATATCTGAACAATTTTTATTGAGGCTCACAAATCCACACCTAATTTTAAGTTAAAGAAGCTAGATTGCAGACAATAAACTGCACTGCACTGCACTGGCATAACACTAAAGTTTGCAGTATACAACAAAGTAAGCCAGTCACCACAAAGTTATTGTTACTAGCTTTGCTGATTCATATATCGAGTTTGTAAAACTTATCAGCATCGAGCTAGGAATGTCTCTTAAAATTATCAGTTTCTATAACAAAATTTTGCAGATTCAGGCAAGTAGACTGGATAAGTAGAATTATAAGTTGTTAATATGCCGTATTTTACATGCATTGAAAAGTTTGGATCTATGCTCCTTCGGTGATACAAGCACCTCGGCAAGCGGCTAACATGCTGCTAACACATCACATGACTACTTATTTTGAGTTTACTGATATCAGAGATAATACTTCTACAACTTAAACTTAATCAAGAGGAAGTAAACTAAACGTCTTCACCACCTTTTAACTCCTCTGATTTGCTCACCGCGGATACCAAGGATTCTGGTTGTTCAGAACTTGCTTCAATAGCAGCAGAAATGGAGTTTATCGGCTCTGGCGGTGCCTCTGATTCCAAGTCAGCTGGCTCGCTACTTCCAACATCTCCTTTAGTGTCAGATTCTGAGACAGAGCACTTGGGCTCCGGTTCGTCCAAACCACCAACTGGTGGATCCTCCGTTGGCAAACTTTCCTCATTCTCTTTCTCGGAACTTAATGCTGAAGACAAATGCTCTTGTTGCTCCTTTGATTCTTCTTTCTCCCCCAACACACCGAGAGTCACATTATCATCAGAATTGTTACTTGCATTACCAGCTTCCCCCATCTCTGTGGCCTCCTCAGTTTCAGCTAGATTTGTGGACAGATCCTCTGGCTCAACTGAAACATTTATACCGCTGGCTTCACCACCAATCATGTCTCTATCGTCCAATGGATTCTCAGCCTTGTTCTCTTCCTCGGAACTTAAGGCTGAAGATCTATGCTCTTGTTTATCCTTTGATTCTTCTTTCTCCTCCAAGACACCAAGAGCCACATTATCTTCAGACTGGTCACCTGCATCACCAACTTCCCCCATCTGTGTGGGCTCCTCAGTTTCAACTAGACTCTTGGACAGATCCTCTGGCTGGACCGAAACATTTATACCGCTGGCTCCAGCATCAATCATGTCTCTATCGTCCTGTGGGTTTTCGGCCTTAGTCTCTTCCTCAGAACTTAAAGCTGAAGACAAATGCTTTTGGTGATCCTTTGATTCTTCTTTCTCCTCCACGACACCAATGGCCACATTATCTTCCAACTGGTCGCCTGCTTTACCAACTTCCCCCATCTGTGTGGACTCCTCAGCTTCAACTAGATTCTTGGACAGATCCTCTGGCTCAACTGAAACATTTATACCGCTGGCTTCACCATCAATCATGTCTTTATCGTCCGATGGATTCTCAGCCTTGTTCTCTTCCTCTAAACTTAATGCTGAAGACAGAGGATCCCGTTGATCCTTTGATTCTTCTTTTTCCTCCAAGACATCAATGGCCATATCATCTTTAGAAGGGTCACTTGCATCACCAATTTTGCCCATCTGCGCAGGCTCCTCAGTTTCAACTAGACTCCTGGATAAATCCTCTGGCTGAACCGAAACATCTCTACCGCTGGCTTCAGCATCAATCATGTCTCTATCATCCTGTGGGTTTTCGGGCTTAGTCTCTTCCTCTGAAATTAATGCTGAAGACAAATGCTCTCCTTGAACATTTGACTCTTTTTCCTTTTCAGACTGGTCGCTTGCATTACCAACTTCCTCTACCTGTGTGGGCTCCTCAGTTTCAACTAGATTCATGGAAAATTCCTCTGGCTGAACCGAAACATTTATGCCGCTGGTTTCAGCATCAATCATGTCTCTATCGTCCAATGGATTCTCAGCCTTGTTCTCTTCCTCTGAACTTACTGCTGAAGATAAATGCTCTTGCTGAACCTTTGATTCTTCTTTTTCTCCGACACTAATGGCCACATTCTCAGAATGGTCACTTGCATCACCAACTTTTCCCATCTGTGCAGGCTCCTCAGTTTCAGTTAGACTCCTGGATAAATCCTCTGCCTGAACCGAAGCATTCATACCGCTAGCTTCACCATCAGTCATGTTTTTCTCGTCTGATAGGTTCTCAGCTTTAGTCTCTTCCCCGGAACTTAATTCTGAAGGCAAAAGCTCTCGTTGATCCTTTGATTCTTCTTTTTCCCCCAAGACACTAACGGCCACATTATCTTCACAATGGTCACTTGCACCACCAACTTCTACCATCTGTGCAGGCTCCCCAGTTTCAACTACGCTCCTAGACAAATCATCTGGCTGAACCAAAGCATTTATACCACTGGCTTCACCATCAATCATGTCCGATGGGTTCTCGGCCTTAGTCTCTTCCTCAGAACTTAATGCTGAAGACAAATGCTCTTGCTGATCTTTTGATTCTTCTTTCTTCCCCAAGACATCAATGGCCATATCGTCTGCAGCTCGGTCACTTGCATCACCAACTTTTCCCACCTGCGCAGCCTCCTCAGTTTCAACTAGATTCATGCACAAATCCTTTGGCTGAACCGAAGCATTTATACCGCTGGCTTCTCCACCAACCATGTTTCTCTCGTCCGATGGGTTCTCGGCCTTTTCTCCCTCTATCACTGGTAGAGACGAAGGGGAGTCTGTACCTATTAAAAACAAATTGAAAGATATATTTACGGTTTTTTCTTGCCCCTAAAGTAATCATGCTACAAGATGTGTCATTGATTTAGTGAACGCGTATACCTCCCACTTGCTCTGCAGAGGAAGACAGTTGAACTGATGCTTCCACCATCTCTGTGTCAGCAGTACTAGCTTCTCCACCAAGCTTACAACTGTCAACTCCTCGAACCGACGCAGATTCTCCAGAAATTTGTTCTTCATTAGCAGAATCAGAGAGAGGACTACCATAATCTTCATGAACAAGTGAGATAGAGCTCTTATTGCCAGTGTGGGTCTTTAGTTCATCAGTGTGCGTCATCGATAATTGGATTAAAGCTGAACTTGGTCCAGCATTGCAAATCTGATCTTCCGGACTCTCTCCTTGTTTACTTTTGGCCTCGACCTCTTTACCCGTCTGATTTGTAGTATCCACATGCGAAATTTCATCAATTTTCATTGGAGATTCCTCATTATTTGTCTCAAGCTCATGAGCCTCGACCGTGGCCTGCATAGTCATCTGTTCTACTGGAGTCAAAGGGGTAATTCCTTTTTTATCACCATCGATTTCTTCACCCCTATCTTCAGCAGATAGATTTGTTTCTTGCTGTTCTGTTGGTAAAGGTTCTGTAGTTGTCAACGATGCAACAGAGTCAGGTAAAACATCTCCTGAAGACAGTTGTACCCCAGAAGAATCCGCTTCAACACCAGGAATCTTGACAAGGTCATCCCCAACAACCACAGACAACTCAGTGCCACCATCCTTGTTTTCAACCAATCCAATCGGACCACCAGGTTGAGCAACATCTGAGATCAGACTCTCATTGATCGGAAAATGTGAAGATCCGGGATTGTTAAGACCACAAGAAGTCTCTTCAGTCACAATCTGGTCTGCAGCTCCCTCAGTCGAAATAATAGGTAGGGTAGTCGAAGTATGGCCTGCAGAAATTATTTCAGCCTTTTCAGAAGAAACAGCATCACTGGAATTAGTAGGATTTAAATGCAGCTTTGTGTTTCTGGCCGTATCATTCAACTGAGACCTCACACCTACGTCATCCTTTGCCTCAGAATCAAGGACACACTTCACACCGTCGGAGTTAGATGTCAGAAGCTTGTTCTCTAGAACTTTTTCAGATATGGAAGCACTCATCTCCAAACAGCTTTTAGTCACAGCATCATTCAAGTTTTCTGCTACCTCTGTACTAGTTTCAGCTCCGCTAGATTTATGTATTTCAGGTGAC
Source organism: Diplotaxis tenuifolia (assembly GCA_014822095.1). Lineage (NCBI taxonomy): Eukaryota > Viridiplantae > Streptophyta > Magnoliopsida > Brassicales > Brassicaceae > Diplotaxis > Diplotaxis tenuifolia. The sequence goes on from JABAYD010000295.1 coordinate 8,810, forward strand.
TCAGGTTTCTTTGGAGAACCATGTACATCGGATGCTGAAGGCATTTTCGAATCTTCCACATCACAACCAGAAGAAACTGGAACAGATTCCGAGGAATCCTTCGATATCAGTCCAAAATTTCCAGTCATCTTCATTGCACGAGGAGAAACTGAAGGTGATATAGATGGCCCTGCCTGTTTATTAGGAGCTTCAGCGGAATCAGCATTAGGAGTTGGTAAGCTTTGCACATAACCATCATTCTGAGGCTCCGGTGGTTGACTTTCTTTGTTTATCTCAAGCAATTCCTCGTCTACAGAGCTTTTAGAATCAACGGGGACAGTGCCCTCAGCTGAAGTATCATCAGACTGATCAATAGGAGACTTAGATACAGGTGAAGGTTTTACAATTTCATCGACCAGCATAGAAGAATCAGAAATTTTATTTTCTTCTGAAGCATTGGGAACAGATGCAGCTATTTGCACGTTTGGATCAGTTGACGTTGCTACTTTCTGTTCCGTCTCAACCAACTCTCTACCCACAGGATGTTTTGAGTCAACGAGCATAGTACCTTGAGGTGTTACATCATCAGAGTGAGAAACAGAGGCCTCAATATCAGATGAAGTCTTAATGATCTTATCAACCATGACTGAAGACTCAGACTTTTGCTTTTCGACTGAAACACTGGAACTGATTGTTTCTACTCCCATGTTATGATCGGCAGGTTGGATTATATCCTCTGCCTTGCTGGTCTTAGCTATGTGCATATTCATCTTTTCCGAGGATTTTCCAACTGGCTCATTTGTTACCGTTGTTTCAGAAGCCTCTCCAACTTTATGCTTTAACAGGGAAGTCTCTGAAAATATCTCTTTCATGACACGAGCAACATCAGTCACATCAGTAGTTTGTTTCCTTCCAGTACTACCTGATATTTCTTTTCTTTTTTCCTGACTTGTACCGGCAGGCGAGTGTGCAACTGACGGGTTGAAGTGGGGTTGTTCTTGGACAACAACATCACACTTGTTTCCAACTGATGTAATTTTGGATCCTGATGAGTCACCAGCCTTAACCTCAATTTGTGGTGTTGATATTGTACTCCGTGCAGGAGAGCCATCCGCAGCAGGTGAAGCTTGAGCATGCCTCCTTCCTCTCCGTCTAGGAGTTTCTCCTCTGTTTGGCGTCTTCCGACCTTGCCTCTTCACAGGCATGGGTGCAGGAGGAGAAAGAACACTGGCGCCTTGAGCTGCAAAGATGACAGCGCATAACCGTTAAATTGAGAAACCAAAACAGGTTAATTGACATTCAATGCTTCAAATATTTGTACCTTCAGCTGTAGAACCAACAAGGCGGGGACTCAATGGCTGATTAGCATTTAAAGGTGCAGTTGTTTGACTTTGAGCTGGGCCTGCCAAAAAATTGATGATGTTAGGATTCTCGTGAACAATATCTAATGATGCATGCATGTGAAAACAATTAAGCGAAGTGCTAGTTATATACCTAAAGTAGTAGAGCTAGTAGCGGTTGGTATATTAGCTGCCTGTTTGAGAACTCCTGAGCCCTGGTTATTTCTCACATCTTGAACAGCACCCAATACATTTAGCGGCTGAACATGTGATCCAGAACCAAAACCAGGCGGTGCATCTAGATCTGCTACTACGTCTGGTTTGTTTCTAATGCTACTTTCTTGAAGAGAGATAGGGGGAGATGGCTGCACAGCTGTAGTATCAGAATACATGGAAGGCCCCGACTCAAGATTCGAACTACTTCCTTTAATAGGCTTAGGGACTTTTGCAATATCAACCGAAGAAACAGGAAGAGTTACTAAATTGGACGCCACAGGATCACCAGAACGAGATGCTCGGGCATTAGTTCTCGAAGTATCTATGGGACTGTCAGCACCATGCAACATATTTTCCACTCTCCTTCCTCTTCCTGCGCCACGTCCCCTACCTCTTCCCCTGCCCCGACCTCTCGTTGGCATTGGGGGAGAAGTGGAAGCTGGAAGTGGTTGGAAACCAGGCGGAACAGATAAATCAGGGGAAGCAAGACTTCCAGAGGCAACATCGGAACCAATAACTGATGATGATCTAGCATCCCCTGTTGCACGTGTCCTGCCTGGAACTGATGCAGATAACTGATTTGGCGTTTTATCAGCCCTTTTTGGTCTGCCACGTCCCCGTTTTACAGGTTCTGTTACTTCTTTCAATGGCTGCTGTGATTTCTGTAGAGGTTCCACGGCTTGGGGAGTCGGTGCCAATGCCGTAGATGTGGGGAGAATTGTGTCACTGCTGTTTCCAGGCAGAATATCTACTTTATCATTTGCCAAACTCTTTTCACCAGTGCTTACAGTCGGAATATCTACTTTATCATTTGCCAGACTCGTTTCACCAGAGATTCCACCCAGAATATTTGCTGTAGCATTTGCCAAGCTCTTCTCACTTCCTTCTTCGTTGCCTCTGGGAGACTCGGTTGACTCAGTCTGGCACAACTTTTCAAACTCCTCCTCTGTCAGTTGCTCTTCATAAGATCGAACCTGCAAAGTTGCAATTTTGCCAATTTAAAGTAATAAGCAAAGGTGCTACCAGCAGTAGAATAGTAAGGTAGACAGCTGAATGTTAAGAAAGATTCAAATAAACCTCTCTAGCACGTTTGCCTCTTCCATATTGTTGAGTATCCAAGCCTCCTACCGAACCACCCTTTCGCTTCATGCCAACATTTGATTCTACTGCAACCATCGGGACGTTATTCATCTTCATTGAATCATAGAGCAGTTTTAAGTCATCCTCAGTAACAAGACGAGAGGGGATAGGTGGTATGGCTGCGGAACTTTTTGACCCTGACCCATGTACCAAGCTCTTCCAGGTTTCCTACAGGGCCATGCAGATCATAATAATCTCATAAAACCTTAATAAATGGAAAACCAAAATTAAAGTTGTTAAGGAGAGCATACCATTTCATCTTCTTTTCTTTGGTTGTCTATGGATTCAAAAATATCAATTTCTGTCTCCCTAGAAAGACAACAGAAATGTCAGATCTACAAGAAATGCATGGAAATGTAAAGAGAGTTACATCTAAGAGTAGAAGATCAAGCCTTTTAAACCAGCAGTCACCTTCGAGCTATAATATCATTTAAGGCATCGTCGTCCAACACTGGAGCAGCCTCCTCTTTCTTTGACTCGCGTAATAGGGATTCCAAATATTCCTTACGATCTTCAGCGCTGTTACAAAACAACAAAGTGGTTACGTTAGAAAGTTGGTAGCTAGTATACTTGAAGCAAAAATGGACGTCTCTGGGTTCACCTTGTGTTATTGTCGAAGAAGCCAGCAGTTATACTCTGGTTAGCAACTCCAAGCTTATGCTCAGCTGAAGCTCTAACTTGCTCCTCAACAGTATTGACCTTAGGATACAAGAAAGGAACTAAGTCAGACGATTTTAATTAAATATGTATCAGTCAAAAGGGTACACGATGAGAACAAATTAAAATTTCCCCAGATTACATATTAAGTCATAAAGATTTAAGAGATGCAATAGATTAAGAATGATGACAGACAGAAAATAAGAAGCACAATCTTTACAGGAATTTACATTCCTCGCAAAGAAGAACAAACTAACCGTTTCAAAACGAAGAACTAGAACATCTCTTTTCTGCCCAATCCTGTGAGCCCTTGCTTGAGCTTGTAGATCAACCTGAAAAATAATATATATGCTCTTCAATACCCGAACTAACGTCCACAGTAAACTATAACTTGACATGAAGGACTGTTATGTTTAACCTGAGGATTCCAGTCGGTGTCAAATATTATTACGGTATCAGCAGCCTGAAGATTAACCCCTACTCCACCAGCCCGTATGCTGAATATCCATGTATCACATCCAGATATTTATGAGTATTACAACTTGTAACTCTGATGGAGCCTAGAGACTAAAAAAGCGAGTTGTGAAAATCATGAGTTACCTCAACAAAAAAATGAAATATGGTGAATCAGGCTTGTTGAATCCGTCAATGAGAGCACCGCGATCACCCCCAGATGTGTGCCCATCTAACCTAAGGTATTTGTATCCCTTGAAGGTGAGGTAATCCTCCATAACATCAAGAAGCCTCGTCATTGTTGAAAAGAAGAGAACCTGCGGAATTTCATGCCAAAAAATAACGAACACTTATATGCATCTGCGTTCAAATTTGGGTCAGCAGAGAGTTGTAACAAATCATGGCATCATTGTGCATTTTACAAGAAAACAGAGTTCAGCATAGTTAAAGCAATAAAGTAAAGGAGAAAACCTAGTAGAAATACAATAAGTTTACTCCCAAAACAAGTATTGCTTCATGCAAACAAAGCAAATATCATAAAGATCATGTAATCAATATCTCAGAGACGAGGGCACTCGAAGGTACATTAGCACATAACGTGAAATGTATCACAACATGAATTTAAAAAACATTAACATGATAGTGAAGAAAAGTCATTACCCGATGGTCTGTTGCTTTGAGTTTGGGTAAGAGCCGGTCCAACATCTCAAGCTTCCCACAAAGTCTTATCACCGGAGGCAGATAATGCTCAGGAATTAAGCTATTGACCTAGAGAAAGTGATTCACGCAGATCGTTCATCAGAACTTTTCTTAGTTCTGTAACCAGAAGTTCTTTGCATTTCTGTAGATTTTTCGGGAAATATTACCTCCTCTATATGAAGTTGGCTGAGATATGGATGATTGCAAATATTCCGAAGCTCCATCACTGAGTTGTGCACTGCACGAGACTGTAAAAAGAAAACTAACTAAGAGATAACTGAATATTATAAAAAGGTGACAATACGCAGAGCACAAAACAGCACCTTTATGTTTCCAATCGAGCCCAGATTATCCTCAACCCTCTTCATCAACAGTTTCTGATATGCAGAAGCCTCGCACCGGATGAGTCTCTCTATCTTTTCAGGAAGTTCATTCTCAACCTACCAAGATAAATTAGATGATACAGTTAAACTAAAGTTGATTAAAAATACTGCAATATCCTACCCGACCACTAAAATAATGAAAATAATACTAGACCAACATGGTTGGCGTCTACAAAAGGAAAGGGAAAAGGGAACAATGTTGCATGGTACAAATCATGTTAGCGACCTTATGTTTCAGCCGCCGCAACACAAATGGTCGAAGAACTTGGTGAAGACGATTGATAATCAGCAGATTCTCTTCTTCTGATAGCAACGCCTAGTCAAACGGCAATCATAAGGTTGTAGTTAAAACCACGATGTCTTAAGATTAATATACCGTTGTTATCTGAATAAGAACACAGTTAATGCTACCTCTTCAGCAGAATTATCTCCACTTTGAAATGGTTTGTTAAACCACTGTGAAAAGTCTTCTGACGAGTTGAATATATTAGGTAACAGGAAATTAAGCAGAGCCCACAATTCTTCCAGGTTATTCTATAAGAGATATAAATACTGAAATGATGAGCAATGGCAACAAAAAGATAGTAAATCAAGAACATGGGACAAAATAAAGGTTAGCAGGTGGAGTGAAAAATGTACCTGCAATGGCGTCCCCGTTAACAGGAGTCGATGGAAGCTATTGTAGTGTTTCAGGTCCGCATTTAACTTGCAAGACGCATTCTTTATGCGATGTCCTTCATCAATAATAATGTAATGCCAAAGGATTTTGCTTAATTTAGGCCTATCATGCTTGTTCATTAGATACTCATATGTTGTCAGAAGCACATTGAACTTCTGATGAACAATTTGCTCCCTGCAATTAAAAATAATAATGATGAACCTTAAAATCTTAGACATAAAGAACAACAGCAATTAAACTTTTCTCCACAGTACTTGAAGAGCTTGCGCCTCTCCTCCGGAGGGCCACAATAGACGATTTTCTGAATTGTAGGGGCCCAAAAGTTAATTTCTGACACCCAGCCAGGTAGCACAGAGGATGGTACAACAACCAAGAAGGGACCTCTGTCGTTTTTTGTGTCCATCAGATAGCAAATCAACGAAATAACCTGTAAAAGAAGGAACAAGTTATAGTTTATGCATTAAAACAAATATATCATGTGCACATATGTACCAAATGCGAATGGGTGCCATTAAATACCTGAACAGTTTTCCCGAGACCCATCTCATCCGCTAGAATTCCATTTAAATTATTGTTGTACAGGGAAAGAAGCCACCTTAGGCCATTCATTTGGTACCTAAGAACGGAGATTTTGTGGTTTTAAGTAACCCATGAAATACTCGTAAAAACTAGAAGGTGCGCAAATGTATAGTTATAGGAGTAAACGAAACGGGTATGGTCCACTTACTCCCTTAATTTTCCACCCTTTAGGGAAGCTGGCTGCTCGTTGATATTTTCTTTTATGCTGTAAAAAAAAGATTCTTGTAAGTAGAAGAAAGATAATTCAACAAAAATCTATTTCACAAACAACAAAACCGTCATTCTGGATTTTTTTTTTTTTTAAATGGAGGCAAAAGACGGGAATCCACGTATGATTGAATCAGAAAACAATTAAACTAATTGTTCATTTTGGACGATGTTTGGCAGTAATTATAGGAAGAGGTAATATTACCTGTGAGCCATCAAGTAGTATTTTTCATTGCTTTCCAGGTAGTGCTGTTTAGAATACAGATGGTAACAACCAACCACATCAGAAAAGATGAAGTAAGGCTCAGAGAAAATGAAATCTTAGGAACGATGACTTGCCTTTGCCTGGTCACTCTCATCATCATTTTCAACCATATCCTCAACAGGTGCCTCAACTGCCTCATTCTCAAATCGACTGGCCAAAGATTTTGCCTCCCTTAACTTGGATCCAAGCTTTTGAAGATACTTCTCTGTCTCTTTGAGTAGTTGCATCACTCTATCTGACTTGGCATCCTATATATTAACCAATCGACCTAATTTCACAACCAAGAAGAAGCGACATAACCCTAACACTTCAAAGTTAGTTCAGAGATCAAACCTTCACCATACGAAGATAACCCTCCACATCATTAATCTTTAACAAATTAATCTTCTCCCGTTGAATTTTGTCAATCTTTTCACGATGAAAACGTTCCTTTCTTTTGTGGAATTCCTTTACATATCTATTGACGCCCTTCCACCTTTCTCTCCTAGCTTTGGATAAATCATCTAGCCTTTCCCTTCAATCAAAATTTAAAGTTTAAGAAACAACTAAAACAAAATATACTGACGTTCTACTAGGCTAACAAAACAGGTCAAAAGAAGAATATAGATTAAGATGGAAAACTAATTGCACGTACTTGTGCACTTCTATCTCCCCAAAGAACTCCTTCTGCCTCTCACGAATTCTCCTCTGTCGTTCTTCCTTCATCTTCTGCTCATACTTCTCAAGCTGTTTAATCCTCCGGCCATGCTTGTGTTTTTTATATGACTTTAGGTTCTCAACATCAGTTGCAATAGGTTTGAAGTAGTTGTAAAGAAACTCACTGCATCAACAAATCAACAAAGCACTGGCAATTGAGAGATGGTATGACAAGTTGAACATTTACTCACATATACGGATTACAAAAAAAAAGTTTACATTCTCGTCTAGCAATTACAGAATTGCCCGTTGAATGTGCGACATATTGGAATAATAAGCATTAAAGAAGGTGAAGCATCCATCGAATGAGAAATACAGTCTAAATATTTTTTAAACCAAATTACGAACAAGTACCTCCTCAACCGACGTTGCAGATTCAACAGCTGAAGCTTTTTCAGTTCTATTACACTCTTGGTCTTTGTAGATATATCCTCCGACGAAGTGACAGATTCCTGCATATTAAGAGATGCAGATTAGTATAATAGATATCCAAAAATAATCTCGCAACCAAATAAAGTAATGACACAAGTACAACTAGTTTACTTCAAATGTGAAGGCAGTTTCGGAAGGGCATGAGGCCAAAACAAATAATCCTAGCAGTTACTTCAAATGTGAAAGTGAGAAGCAAATGCACAAGAGAAGCAAAGTTTTACATGGTCAAGAAAAATTTACCGGATCACAATACCATGCCTATCTATATACAGAAAAAGATATTTAAATATAACTATTGATCTTCCAATTACAAGAAAAAGGATACAGACCCACCCTAAACAACACGCATAATGCATAAAGTTGAACACCGTAAGAAAATAAGCACTAGTAAGAAATAGGAGTCGAAACTATTACAAGAAAAGGTAAAACAAATGAGAGGGCAAGAGAGAGACCTTCAACTCATTGAACCGTGCACCAATCGCCTGGTCTGCTTTCTGCTGTTTAAGACCCCAACTCCGATCAGCCAAAAGTCTCTTGTTCTGTCGATCCATAATCCACTTCTGTGACATGGTGTACTTAGGCGGCGGCCGCATGTCACCGTCCTCTTGATCTGCAAGGTACATATATCCATGTTAGACAATTATCAACCACGTTGATACAAACTTTTCTACTAAAAAGAATCAGTCCAATCATCAACAATTTGCTCATCTAAGGTAGTCTACTGACCTGAAGCACATAATTCGTCTGCTTCAAAAGTGAAAGTTGAGGCGTCATTACCGTTAACAGTTCCGGCCCACCCCACCATTTCTACTTGTGCGTGTTTGGTTACACCGCCTGAAGAAGAAGCCAGCTCAGAATGACTACCAGAAACCTGATTTTGCGCTGGAGCGTCTGGAGTGTTAGATTGCAGAATAAGCTTTTGCCCATCAGGAAATATAGCATTTGAGATTTTTTCCTCCAATCGTGGCATCCCTGTTTCTTTTGATGAGAAGTCCATTTCAGCCAATCTTCCGGTAGGATTGTCCATTCTTGCTGATGGAGCTGAGACTTCAACAATGCTACCCGATTCACTAAGAGAATGTGTTCTTCCTTTCTGATCCGAGAGTTCTCTGCGGAAACCATCTGTATTGCAGGAGAATTACAATCCAAGAGAACGCAGATCGAAAATAGCTAAGCAAACGACCTAAGGGAAAGCAAATAATTACCATCTTTGGGGAAGACATTTCCAAGGGCGATATCAATGTGCAGTTTCTTTGGCATCAATCCATTTCTACAAAAATGAAACCAGTCAGAGCTTTTCAGAGTAACAACTGCACGAAACCGAGTAAACCAGAGGTTATGACTGAAATTACCTGAGAGCTAAGAACACAAGGCACTGGGCTCTGAGCTGCTTCAACTGTTGCTCTTTAAAAAGTTGACCTGAAGGGGGAACATCCTCTGTTGCGACAGATTTCCCAGTATCTCTATGAGCTGGAGGCCTTGTTGCTGTGATTTCACTGTTTTGCCATCCACCCTGCCATAGAAATGAACATGCCGCGTCAAGAGGGCATTATTGTATTGACTAGGCTACTACGGCAGAAGTTTGTAGAACTATCTACTTGGTTAGAATATATGCATGTGAGATTCAAAACCTCACCGAATGGGAGGTTTTTATAGAGATTGCGCTTTTTGGAAAAGAATGACCAATAGAAATTCAATTAAAGTCTCATATTTAAATCAAGTAATATAAGAGAAAAATAGATAAGAAGGACAAGTGCTTCCGCAAATAATTCATCAAGTGGCACGACTGCATCTCCTTATTCAAATATCAAAAATGTTTAGTGCATCGAATAAGATTAGTGCAATCCTTCCATATGATTTCAACAACCAAAATGCTATGAATATAACATGTAATGGAAACCATAGGAAGCCAACAAACTTATAGTGTAAAGTTTGTACCTGAGGAGTCGTGTATGCATCTGATGACAACCCGACATGCAAATTCTCAGCGTCACCTGGGTTAGTAAGGAAATAAAAAGTATACAATTAAACTAACCAGTAAACACTAAACAGCATGCACAAATAACAGAATAGTAAGTTGCAGTATGTGTTTTCTACAAAGAATCATTTCTACCTGTAGGCGGCATTTCTACTTTGCTCATTTTTCTAGTCTGATCATCAACTGTCCCATGAGTATCAAATTGTTGAGCATTATCCATATTCTGATCCCACGAAAACAATGATTCACCCCTCTTTCTCTTTGCACTTGACTTGGCATCTCTTTGATTCATTGTCTCACTCCTATCGTGAGACTGGGCATTGCCCGGCTTAGAATCCAAGCTGGATGGACTCTCATGATCGAAAGATCTATTAACTCGAGCTCCAGGCCCTTGGTAAACGGCTTGTGATGCACTGGCTGATCCACCAAGCTGCCTACCAGAAGTGAATGCATCATATTTTGACATCTCATTTTCAACTAGACTTGCTTTGGACTCATTGCTAACGCCAACGGCTTGAGAAGACCCTGTATGAAAATTTAACAGAACAATAAGACACAAGCACACGAATTTTCACATAAAAACAAAACTCTAAAAGAGAAAAAAAATGAATATACCAGCAATATGTGCAGATCCAGAATCTTCCATCTGGGTACTACCACCAGCTTGAGGGAGACGTGTGGACGTCAAAGCTTCAATGTCAAGACCATGTTGATTGACGACAGTCTCCATGGCCCTAGAAATTTTGAAAAGAAAATATCAGAACAAGAGTTATAATTCTCAAAAGCATGAACACGACTTTAACTATGAACAACTGTTTGCCACATTGCAAGTGAATTAAGACTTTCATGAAAGCTTAAGTACTAAACCCAGCAGCTTTTGGAAATCTTTGAAGGAGGCTTTGTAAATGAGAAAAGCACCAAAGTTTCAAGTGTCGGCTAATAATATATATGCAAACACCTCTCAATCACCACAAGCAGTGTCTTATCACCAAGACTAGTGGAAAGCACTACCTTGATATGACTTGATACGGCATTGAGTGTTCCTTCCCGCTGGTTTTCATGTGCTGCAATATCTGAAGTAACCAAGAGAAAACATAAAGTTAAAGCAAAGGATTAAAAGCCCAAATAAATAAAATAAAAAATTAGCAACACAGACACACACCACATAGAGTTTTGTGGCTAGCTTTGAAGGTTCATCTTTGGAGTCTTGAATGAGCTTGTGCAGAAACTTAGCTGCCTCCAGCTCAATATTATGCGACGAAGACGACATCTTCTACTTGCTATTACACCATCACGTAAGAAAACCCTGCATCACTGAACATTCAAACTGATAATTAGATGACACATCATGCTCAGAACCTCCGACAAAAAGCTATCATCTTTGGTTCGTAATTAAGTTAATAGAGCGAGAAAAACGAGAAAAGTCGCCGTCTTTCCCCAGTAAAATGCAACCCTAATTAAACCCAGATCTAGAAGAGGGTCACTACAAAACCCTAGAAAGCGATTGAACAGCAAAATTAGGAAGAAGGAAGAGCTTTTAGAGCTTTACCCAGTCGGAGATCTGAAGGTAGGATCGACGACGGAGACGGGAATTTCAGGCGAGAGCGTTGCGGTGAGATTGAAGTGAAAGAGCGTGTGAGAAATGGCGTCGTCGCTGTGAGGAACCGAGAAAAGAAAGCGCATAGAGTTCCTATTTGTATAATGAAGGGACTAAATATAAAAACCACTGTAGATTAAGCTCGTATTATTAAAAAGTAAAAAATAAAAGATCTTCTACATTTCTTTATTATATTACAAATAACGATCTCCCTCCATTTTAAATATGGATATTTTTCAAAAAAAATACATGTAACAAACTATGTTTTGTAATTGGTTTTATAAATAACTAAATTATTTTATTTTTTAACAATATCTTAAAATAAAGTTAAGGAAAATAATTTAGTATAAGTATCTCGAAATTAGATATTTCATCTGCTAATTTCCTATTTAATTATTTTCTCAAATAAAAATTGCTCTTGGATTCTTATACAGTCTATGATTTCTATCATATTTAGAATTATTTCTGTTCTGCTAAAAACCATTTTAATTATTTTTAAAACAACAAGAAATGAAGAAAATTCTAAAACCTTGCACAGTGTCTATAATTTCCACCTTCAATCCTATGACTCCTAAGAATATGACAATTTGCTTAAATTATCCTACTTATCCTAATAGATTAAGAACATGATTATACAACATTTGTATTTTGCATTATCATGGACGGCTTTTATGGCTTTAGGCTCTTGGGCATTGGGACATCTAAAAACAACATTATAGGGAGTCCCTTAAGACATCCCTTAGGAGAGGAGGACCACAAAATGTCAGGATCAACAAACCACCAATAATCATGCTCTAAGTCTCTTTACCCTACTTGAAGATTCAAATATGTACCATGATATTATCTTCAATTTTGTTTATCGATGTCTCTTAATTGCAATGTGTTTTGACTTCGAGTCATCATTCAGTTAAGTTTATTATTTATTTTCAGCCTCTTTTCAGATTTGGTGTTTCTTGTTTACATTCTTATAGGGGGTCTCTATTGTTAGCTTCTTGTATCTTGTGTCGAAACTTGAAAGTAACTTTTATGTGGTCAAGGCTTTATGAACTTCTCTTCCAATCGTGGTGCTTTTACTTCCTCATCCTACGTGAGTCTCTTACATTTAGTGACTAGTGTTGTGTGTGTGGTTTGTGGATTTTGGGGTCCAAGCTCTGTAGCAGTTTAGGCTCTTTTCACTTCCCCTGCCTTGTTCTTACTTAGCCTTATGGTGTTTTGCTACTTCTAAGGTTCAATTGGTATTTTACCAAGTTCTGTGTTATTTTTATGGAGTTCATGCAAAAGTTTAGTTTTGTATTATTTTTGGGGGGTTTCATTGGTTCATACGGCTTTTAGTTCTGGTTGATGCTATTTTTGTCTTGGATTTGTGAAACGGTTTTACCTCTTTTTTATAATTTGAGGTTGT
>JABAYD010000311.1:0-11941 GCA_014822095.1 Diplotaxis tenuifolia
AACCTAAACACAAGACCTAAACCTCCTCTTTATACTACGGAGGCAACCCTAGGTTACTTGGTCTTCTTAATGGAAACTTTCCATTCTTTCTTCTTCAATGAATAAGCCAATCTTCCATTCTTCTTATGCTCGATTGCTTCTTCTCCAAGACTTCCCTTTTTCTCTAAGCCTTCATTAAATCTTTCGTTCGCGCCTTACGCCTCTCTTACATCACACGAGTTCATGTCACACTTCATGAACTACTTTTGCTCTGCTACAACTTCGTCTTGTCTCTACAAGAACAATTTAAAGCGAATTATAGTGTTTTTTTTATGATTGTTGTAAATGCCAAAAATTACAATCAATAGGAAAACAACTGCGTTCGTGGATGATAGTGGGGGAAAACAATCACGTCCATAGTTGAATTGAACCTTGTACATTTTGTTTTGTTGTTGAACCGAGTAATGACAAACAAGACCGAACCGATTAGACCAATTGGCAGGGAATATACGATATGGGAAGTTTGTAAAAATTACTTACCGTATGGGTTAGAGAATTAAACCATAATTTCGATTTGATACTATTCGGTTAGGGCTTTTCATCTTCCTTTCCATGTAAAGGTTTTAACAGATAAAAGTTAGAAGACAATTTGAGAGAATCTTTAATGGCGGGAATGGCGATTCTCCGTCTTCCTTATGCTTCAATTCGCGCCTCCGCAATTTACCCTCTTTCGATTCCCTTCCGCTCACCACTGATTATCTCCAGAACCCCCGCCGTTTCCTTCTGCTCGTCGTCGGAGTTCGCCGACATCGTGCCCAAGGATGATTCGAAACGCGTAATCATTCTCCCGTTCGATTAGGGTTTCAGTGTTTTCCATTTCCTGACTATAGGTTAATATATCATTGCAGAGTCCTCTCAAACCTGGGCTTTACCTCGTTGGAACTCCCATCGGTAATCTCGAAGATATCACTTTACGGTACGTACGCCTCTTCTTCTAATGAATCATTTTCATTCTGTTAATCAGTTTTTAATTTCAATATTTGGTAGTGCTATTCGTGTATTGAGATCTGCTAATGTGATACTCTCTGAGGATACGAGACACTCTGGGAAGTTACTTCAGTATTACAATATCAAAGCTCAGCTTGTAAGTGTATTTTTTTCTACATGCAATGCAAAGTGTTGTTGTTGGAGTAGTATCACTGTTCTAAATACACCAAAGCTCAGCTTGTAAGTGTATGTTTTTCTAACCACCGCCTAGGGATTTTTTGAACATTGAGTAGTAGTGTTGCTTTGCAGTTGTTTTTTTTTATCATGTGATGTTTTGAATTTATGAGGTTTAGGTTTTTAGCTCAGTTATCACAAGTTCAACGAGGCACAAAGAGAACAAGCTGTGTTGAATCGATTGAAACAGGGAGAGATTGTCGCACTTATCAGCGATGCAGGCACACCCGGAATTAGTGATCCTGGTACTCAACTTGTGAGTTGCTAACACTTCATTCATCTACATTTAGCTTCCGACTGGGACTCTTGTGTTCCAGTTTCTTAGTCTAACAATGTTCTGTAGTCACTTAAAGCAGAGTATACTCTCTTGTGTTTCATATTAAATGATGTTTTACACCAATACACACACACATATATATATATTAATAAATCTACCTTTTCTAAAAAGCAACATTAAAAATATAATGTAAATTATTAATAAAAATAGTAATAATGCAATTTGTGACACAGTCTTTTGATAAAGATAAAGCTACCTAAATATGTGAAAACATCTTGTATTATGAAACAACAAAAATCACCTAAAACATGTATATCTTAATCACTACTATCTTCTTTGCTCAGGCTAAAATGTGTGCGAATGAGAATATAGATGTCATCCCGATCCCTGGGGCTTGTGCTGTAGTTGCAGCTCTTTCTGCCTCTGGTTTGGATACTGATGAGTTCACATTCGGTAACTTCCTTCCCTCTCATATACTTTCCCTTTTTTTACTCTCAGCAGTCTCTGCAACTTAAATTCTTGCAGTTGGATTTCTTCCTAAGCATTCTGGAACAAGGAAGGAGAGGCTGGTTGTTTCATCAAATGAGACAAGAACACAAATCTTTTATGTTCCCCCTCACAAGTTGTCACAGTTTCTTGATGAAACCATCCCTTACTTTAGTGAATCAAGGTTTATATATCTGCTTAATCTATATCAATGCTAAGGAAGTGAAGCTTTATCGTTATATCCTGGTCCATGAGATATGATTTATGTGGTGCAGGCGATGTGTAATAGCTCGAGAGATTACAAAGCTGCACGAAGAGGTAAAATCATGTTAACCACTTGTATATGTTTTTACATGTTTACATTCTGTTTATGCTCTCCTGCTATAGTTTTGGAGGGGTTCGCTAGGGGAAGCCAAGCAAGAGTTTCTGATCCGTCAACCAAAAGGAGAAATCACGCTTTTGATTGAAGGAAAGGAAGAAATCAAAGCTGAGAATTTAACGGAATCTCAACTTGAACAAGAGCTGACAGTGTTGATCTCTGATGGACATAGCCTATCCTCGGTAACCATTTTTCAGACATCTAGGTTTGGATTATAGACATGTTTTCAGTTCCTGAAGATGGATATGTAACTTAATAATTCTGTATTCAATATTAAACTTTTGCAGGCGGTGAAAACGGTGGCCGAAAGAACGTCGATGAGAAAGAAAGAAGTATATTCGCTAGCTTTGAAGAAATTCGGAAAGCAGATTCAGGTAGAAGATGAAGCTGCTGAGTAAATGAGAGGTCATTGCCATTTTGAAGCTTTTGCTTTAAACTCATCAATGTCGTGTTGTACAACGAGTGCGTTAAATTGGTTTTAACTATGATCTTGAACTCGGAAAGCCATTGAGCTTTGACTTGATGGGCTTTTTTAGTAAGAGTTATTTCCTACGCTGTTAGTATTTTCTTGTTTAGTTTTTTTTGGTGCTCACGAGAAACTCCATATGTTTTTAAATATGAATTTAGTTTCCTGGCTTTTCGTTTCTTTGAAAACAACTTAAATTAATTCATGAAACAAAGTTAGGTGATAGCCATAGTGGTTTCTTCTTCTAGAAGGCATTGTTTAGCTAGGCCATCTGCCACAGTTAAAGATGGCAATTGGGTCTACTTTTCCTACCAACATCTCGTTTTCTGCAAACGTGTTCTTTGGTGGGTGTCTTGAGTCGATCGATGCTGTATTGTTAGTGTCGTCGATCGATGCGTTGCACGCTGCGCCTGAATGTTGCAATGTCTTATTCATATCTTATGTGCATCTAGACAACTTTTCTGATCTTGTTATTCAGTATTGCGTATACAGCATCAAGCCTCTTGTAATACTCGTGACCAGATCTCTTCTGAGAATCACAAATATGAAAAACCATCTTATTTATCTCTTCTTTGTTGTAATTGTTCTATTTGTCCATGGTTTCGATCCTTCTGCGTGCTCTAGAAGACATAAGTAGACTGGCTCATGAATTGAAGCTCTTTGTAAAAGTTTCTTGATGGTGAATTTGGACACATGAATGATATTTCCATCTATCTCACGTGCATGTCCATTCTCATCTATGTAGATATCATATTTGTCTCGTTCTTCCCATTGAAACTTCCTTTCTCCTAAAAGGATGAAGGCTCGGCTTCAGAGTTTGGGACACCTGTCGATCGATGGTGTTGGTCTCCTGTCGATCGATGGTCAATACCATGTATACCTCCTGTTTTCAGTATTCAAATCAGGTTCCTTGGCCATCTTTAGTATGTCTGCAACATTTTCGCTGGTCATGGGTGGAATGTGTCCATTCTGTGCATATGCATAGTCATCTAGGTGCCTAAAAATTTCATATTCATCCGGTGTTAGTATGTTTGGATTTAAGGTAGTACCTCGAATAAATCTGGTATGCCGATCGATGGTTGTTGGTTGTTATCGATTGATTGCTGTAGATTGTCCACGGTTGTGGTTTCAACTGCGAAGCTTTCGGCACAACGATCATCAGCCCAACTGCCAAGTGAGTAGTTTCCGTCTTGCACGTCATCGATCGATGGAGTGTAGTTATTATCGATCGATGCTGCGTTTCAGTTTGTGTAGTATTCACGAAGAACTCTATCTTTTTCTGAATCACAACCATTGTAGTTCTAGCTTTTGTCTTCACTGTACTCCTTGTCAAACTCATCTATATCATCTCCTTCTGAAGGTTGCACAGTGTCTACAGCTAAACTCTCATGAAAGCCATTATTTCCCCAACTGCTAATTGAGTAGCATTCTTGCTTGTTATCCGCATCACTCTGATGATAGTTCATTGGTGGTTCAAGCGTGGTGTTGAAAGCAAAGTTTGGGTAGCAGTGGTGTGGTAAAGGAAATCGTCTCCTTTCAGTGGCGCCGTCGATTGATGCTTGATAGCTTCTACCGACCTATGGTACAGTCGTTGTTCCGTAAGAACGACTGAAAAACCTATTTTCCTCCTTGAGTAATCCATACTCACTTCTCGAAAATCATCTATCTCTGTCTCGGGTTGACTATCGATCGATTCCTCCATGTTGGTGTCGACTGATGGTAGAATGTGATTGCTACCGATCGATGATGCTCGATCGATGTTTCATACCGGGTTTTGTACTCAGCTCCACAAAAACATGTAGCAACGATTTTTAGGTCATCTCCACGACCTATTGAGGGCTTCTGGAGCTTACCAACACGTACTGGGTCAGAGTAGGCTTTGGGATTGATAAGTGTAAGGCACAATTTGTTGGTTTGCATGTCAACTACTGCTCCAACGGTTGCCATGAAGTTTTCCCAAGTAGTAAAGATGAATTCCAATTCAAATTGATGTCCAAAATGTGGAAATCAATTGAAACCAAGGCATTACCAATATGTACCTTCAAATCTCTGATAACTCCTCCTGAGTTTCTCTGAGAACAATCCACAAAAGTGAACGATTGAAGCTCATAAAAGATGAGGAAACTCGATACCCTTGATCAATCAGGGTACTGCAAACTTCCCTGGATTACTCTTCTTCTTCTTCAAAGTCATCATGTTCCTCATCTTCTCTCTGATCTGGTTGAAGATTCTTTCAATGTCAGCTTCTGTTTTACAAGTTTCTCAGAAGAACATCCACAATCTGTGGGAATAATAAGCCTCCTCAAATATAATATGCAGGAATGCGTTTTTAATCTCCGCCCAGGTAGTAAGAGATCTTGATGGTAACTGCTTAAGCCAATGCGAAGCTTCTCCAACAAGTGAGTACTTGAAGAGCTTACATAGTAAATAGTATGCATGGGATCCATTAGCTCTAATAACATATATAAGATCTTCGAACCTTTCCAGATGGTCCATAGGATGCTCATGAGATAACCCATAGTAGGGTGTCTATCCCACAAGTGTGTAGAAGTGAGGTTTCAGCTCGAAATTATCTCTCTCAATAGGTGAGGGACGTATGGCTGGTTGGTTACCATAATACTGATATGGATAGTTGTAGTCAGCCAACGTTCTAGGTCGAGCAGGCTCATTTGCAGGTTCTTCAGCTCCTGTAGCCTCAGTTTTCGGGTTTAGGGATTACATTTCCCTGAGCATCTATCTTCTGATCTGCTGCATTACATAAATGACCTTCTTGGTCATGCAGGTTTCCATTCTTGTCCTGTCTGAGAATAAATGTTGCAACCATGTATATGGGCAGTCTAGTATTGATCGATGTCCTGACGGGTGTGTGGATTGATGTCGGGCGAAGAGTGTCGGTCGACGGATACGAAGTTTCTGTCGAGAGTGTGGGGCGAGTGTCGTTCGATGAGTGGCTGTTGCTATCAAACGATGCAAAGCATATTTCTTTGCGGATTGAACGTTCCAAGCTAGCAGGATCTTCTGAGAATAGTAGTGATTTCTCCTTATTGCTTCTGGTACTGTTGGACATGCACCTGAAATAATAAAATATATATATTTTTTTAAGATAGCAAGTAAAATAAAATAAAAAGCAAATAACCTAAACTTAAAAGTAGATCTAAAGGTGGTCAAAGGTCCCCGACAACGACGCCAAATTTTAATGTCTCTTTCAAATTACCCTAAAGACTTTACTCTCTCAAATAAGAGATTCAGTTGTAGTACTTAGGGGTTGAATCCACAAGGATTTAGGGTACGCTATATATCTAATCAGTTAACAGGTTGTGAACAATGTAGTTGTTCGGTTGATTTTAGGTTGGTTGTAACAATATTAAGAAATAGCTAGATTTAGGGTTTCTATTTAGATAATCCCGATTATATAGATACAATGGTTTAAGCTGGAAGGTATATAGAGCTCAACTAAGATAACAAGTCTATCAGCTGCCGCATGTTTAAAAGAGTCTGTTGTCTAGATCCATTAATCTCGGTTGTTGCATGTTGATCAATAGAAAGTGTCAATCGATGACTTTTAGGAGTATCGATCGATACACTTTTTGAAAACGTCGATCGATGATTCGGATATGTTGGGATAATGTACAAAGAGAGTTCAAAATGATGTAGAGAAGAGATGAGGAGAAGTTATGTTGGGACAAGTCACTATTGGCAATAGTTTTACTATAGGGAATCACTATTGACAATAGTGTTGCTATTGAGGAGAGTGAGCTGGCCATATGGGGTCACTTGGTCCAGGAAGTCACTATTGGCAGTAGTGTTACGATTAGGAATCACTATTGACAATAGTGTTATTATTGAGGAGAGTGAGCTGGCCATATGGGAGTTACTATTGGTCTGGGAAGTTTCTGAGGGAAGTAGAAGATTTCTATTTGTATGTGACCGTTTGTGGATATGATATCCTATCCAGCTCGTCCAAGACAAAGAAGAGAGGCTGGTGCGAGCTGTAAAGAAGAAGGAAGACTACTTTATGTATATGGCCAAAGATATGGGAAGATACATAAAGTGTGCTAGTGCATTTCTGTCCAAGGCTTTCTTACAAGCTGCAAAGACCACAAGACTGAATCCTGGTCGTCCAATTCAAACCAGAACATCCTCACCATTTAAGTCTTATCTTTACTTTAGGGCATCTGGTTGTAAGAACTCATATATAAGCTCATCACACCCGTTTGTAAGCTCCTTATGTGAGAGAGGAGGCATTGTCTCTCCTCCTTCATAATGAAAGGGTTTTGGTAACCAGAAAAATAAAAACTACTGTGTTCTTGATCAGATTCTCTCTAGACTATCTCTTTCTTAATCTATAAATCTCTCAGAGACTCTTGTTTCTGATCATAGTTCATACTTGTACTCATCAGATTCTTTCTTCACCAAAAAAACACTCATCTCGCTTTTATACTCTCACACACACAACCAGAGTTGTAGATCTCTAATAAAAACTAACATGGTATCAGAGCCATGTACATTAGATCCTGATTGAAGCTTCAGCATGTCCACAGCTCTTTCCTCAACTCAAAACCAAACCTTGAAGACATGTTCATCCGTTTCTGGTCTCTTGAAGAAGAAGAAGTCCGAAGCATCAAGATGGCGTGTTCTCCTTAGCTTCCAAGCTGTCCCGACCGGTCCGCATGAAGAGATTCGTTGGAAGCAAAGGTGGATGGAGAGGATTAGCTACCCTCATCCAAAACGCTTTGTCCAAGAGGTCTTGTTCATCCGGTTATAGAAGAAAGCTATCAAGAGGATGGTGTCGAGAAGCCTTGAAGAAAAGAGGGGTCTTTTGGGTTGGTGGTACGAGATGGTGGTCATGAACTGAAGGAATGGAGATGGGTGACGATCCAGACTCAAATCCTGAGCAAGTCATGGCCGGATCCATTACAAAGTACAAGGACCAATCTGGTTCCTTGAGAGTGAGCGATTCTTAAGACTTTACGTATAATGCGCTTGTGATATATGCTGATTGTGATGTTGTGGTGTGCTGAGAACCTGCGGATTTAATAGAGATTGCTTAATGAAAATGCTTAGAATCTGTTCCTGATTGCTTAAAGTGTATTGTTTTGGTGATTGAAAAGAGAAATGCTTGCTCCGGTTAAGTTATAGATGCACTAGGATGTTAGATAATTGTATCTGAATCTGGTAAGCCCTTGAACTTGAAACCGACTTAAAGTAATGCATTGTCTGATGTTGTGAGATGATAGAAGTGCTTAGCTCCGGTTCCATTTGATGAAGAATGTGTTTGATTGAAACCGCTTGCATATTTGGATTGAAACCAATTTAAAGTTATTGCATTCTATCTTGGTGTTGCCTTACATTGAAGCATTAGATTCATGTCTAAATTCCTGAGCTAAGGAGCATGAAAAATTGCCTACATAGCTTGTCTTGAATCTTGAAGGGGTCTTTCTTGTACATAGAAAGTGTGCTTACATATATAAGAGCTTGCTAATGCTTGTTTCTATCTAGTGTGGAGCTTGAGACATTGGTGATCAAACTTGATGATGAATCAAGGTTTGATCACAATGATATTGTGTCTAATCTTTGCTGGAGTTTGAGTGATGTTTCAGGTTCACAAGAGGTGTTCTTGGTTCACCATCCATCCAAGTACAAGAGGAAGACTTGCCCATTGTTGAAGGCAATGAGAGAGGTTCTAAAGAGTATAGGCGCCACTAGTTTGAAGAATCACTTAAGCTCACTTTCAAGCTTGGCTCTCTATACTCAATCCAAGCTTGAGGAGGGGAGTAAGTGAGCTATTGGCGGTTCATGGTGACCAATGCAAGCAATCTGAAGAAGCCATCCGGGTCTAGGCAGTGGCGTGTCTAGGCAAGAGATTGTTCAGAGCAGTCTTGGCTTGTGAGAAGCTGGAGGTTCTCTATCAATGCGGCTTCTAGTGTGAGGTGGTTGAAGAGTTACTGAGGTTCCACAAGCAGTCCAAGAAGATGGTGAGATCAGAAGAGATGCGGCAATGGTGTGATGGAGTTTGTGAGGATCAAGAAGCTATCCTTCCAAGCTTGACTTGTTCCACATGGTAAAGCTTGAGGGGGGGGGAGTGTTGAGAAGATTCTATGATCCTAGAGCTGGTAGTTATTCAAGAAGAGAAGCCAACCGGGTTTAGGAAGCATGGTGAAGGATGAAGAAGCAATCTCCAAGGCGGCTTCTAGTGTTGAGGTGATTGGAGAGTTGGTTATGAGTTCCCACATGGTTCCAGAAGCAAGGTGGTTATCTTAGTAGAAGAAGAAGCAACCAAGACTCAGTTAGACGTGTAGTAGAATATGATCTGGTATGACCAAGCACTTGAACCTAACAAGACGATTAGGTGAAAGGGGGAGAGACCAAGATCAGTATGAAGAAAGCACACAAGGAGTTGGTGTTGTGCTAATTAAGTGATGTACTCTATTGCATCACATTAGGGCCATGATCCAGGGTCTTTGTATGTCCATCACACCAATGAGAACACAAAGAACCACTGGCAAATCCCTAGGCCTTGAAGTCGCTACTTTTTTCCTTATGAGGGTTTTATCCCTAAGGAGGGTTTTCACTCATAAGGTTTTTAATGAGGGAATTCTTCAGGGTTCCAAGCTTGACTGATTTCTAGAGTCAAGTTTGAGGGGGAGCCTTGAACTGAAGAAAAAGAAGAGCTTGTGCATAAATAGGGCAAGCTCCGGAAGATGTCTAGAAGAGTTATATGGAGCTTAAGGAGTGGTGAGAAGCTTATATATGTTGGGATAATGATCAAGAAGAGTTCAGAGATATGTAGAGAAGGCATGGAGTGTGGTTAGGAGAGAAAAGTCACTTTTGGCAATAGTGTTACTATTGGAAACACTATTGACAATAGTGTTGCTATTGAGGAGAGTGAGTTGGCCATATGGGAGTCACGTGGTCTGGGAAGTCACTATTGGCAATATTGTTACGATTGGGAATCACTATTGACAATAATGTTACTATTGAGGAGAGTGAGCTGGCCATATGGGAGTTACTATTGGTCCGGAAAGAGAGAGGCTGGTGTGAGCTGTAAAGAAGAAGCAAGACTACTTTATGTATATGGCCAAAGATATGGGAAGATACATAAAGTGTGCTGGAGCATTTCTGTCTAAGGCTTTCTTACAAGCCGCAAAGACCACAAGACTGAATCCTGGTCGTCCAATTCAAACCAGAACATCCTCACCATTTAAGTCTTATCATTACTTTAGGGCATCCGGTTGTAAGAACTCATATATAAGCTCATCACACTCGTTTGTAAGCTCCTTAAGTGAGAGAGAAGGCATTACCTCTCCTCCTTCATAATGAAAGGGTTTTGGTAACCAGAAAAATAAAAACTAGTGTGTTCTTGATCAGATTCTCTCTAGACTATCTCTTTCTTAATCTATAAAATCTCTCAAAGGCTCTTGTTTCTGATCATAGTTCATACTTGTACTCATCAGATTCTTTCTTCACCAAAAAAACACTCATCTCGCTTTTATACTCTCACACACACAGCCAGAGTTGTAGATCTCTTATAGAAACTAACAGTATTGATAGCCCTCTTAACTTCAAATACTCGTCTGATGTTGGAAATGTTCCCAAACGCCTCCTGGAGTGTGTCCCATAGTTCCTTATAAGTCTCACAATAGGAGTAGGCTTCTAGGATGGTGGGTTCAAGACTGTTCTGAATGATGGAGATAACCATAAGATCCTCCTGACCTTTCTTCCAATCTTTCTCAGCCGCTCCACTTTCATCTTTACCTTCTTCTTCAAGGCTGGTCTTCTTGGTGCTCTTGTCATTCACAACATGTTCCCAAAGACCTCTGCCTCCAAGAGAAGTCTTGACAAGTCTAGCCAACAGTAGGTAGTTGGTTCCCTTAAGGGTAACCGGGATGGGCAGAGATTTGTTGACATTAGAGTGAGAGTTTTCCATTTTTGGTAAGTTGTAGGTCTGGAAACTAATAACAACTGAAGAACACTAAGAACTTTGCCAAAAATAGAATAAAAAGGACAAAGATTTACGGAAGTATAAGAGTTTAAACATAAAAGGATTAGGTCTCAAGAGCTTTTATGCTCTGATACCATGAAAGAATGAGAGAATCAAAGAGACTTAAAAGTAAATATTGAACAAGAAAGAGATAGACCGAGAGAATTGTTTGCGGATGCAAAGAGAGAGAGAGAATGAGAAACTGAGGATCTCTTTTCCTTGATTCATTTCTGGTCTGGATACAACATATATTTAGACCCAAATTAGGGCAAGTCAAGACAATAAAAATAAGCTTAAACTATGTTGGTTTGCTCAAGGAACTGGCCGAGATAGTAACAGCACTTAATGGCTCAAAGCAAGTGGGATTAAATTATATTTAACCATTGCCGACATCTCTCTTCCTTGTCCTCTTTCCCAACGGCTCCAAACACTTCAAAACTCCTTCTAGACCTTCCCACTTGTGTCTTCCTTCTTTCCCAAGTATGTCTAGGTCAGTTTGGTTCTGTGAGAGGCAAGATGGTACAGACAGACTTGTGTCCCAAGTATTGATGATTGCCGCATACACTTAATCCAACTTATCTTATTCTTTCATCTTGTGCTTTCATGTTAACGATTCTATATTTCCAGTTTGGGAATGGAACAACTTCTTCGTTGTTCCAATCAAACCAGGATGAATCACTTTGTAAGAAGCTTGATTTGGATACATAAAGTTGTGGAGAATGACCAGGAAGCTGAATAAATCTCATAGGAGTCGGGATGAAGAAGTTATCCCACTTTCAAATCAAGTGATTCTAGTTTCCAAGTTTGGGAATATAACAACTTCTTCGTTGTTTCAATCAAACCAGGATGAATCACTTTGTAAGAAACTTGATTTGGATCCATAAAATGGTTTAGAATGATCAGGAAGCTGAATAAATCACAGAGGAGTTGGGATTAAGAAATGATCCCACTTTCAAAACAAGTGATTCTAGTTTTCCAGTTTTGGAATGGAACAACTTCTTCGTTGTTCCAATCAAACAGGGATGAATCACTTTGTAAGTAGCTTGAGTTGGATCCATAAAATGGTGGAGAATTACAAGGAAGGTGAATAAATTTCATAGGAGTTGGAATGAAGAAGTGATCTCACTTTCAAAACAATTGATTCTAGTTTTC
>JABAYD010000314.1:0-12896 GCA_014822095.1 Diplotaxis tenuifolia
TATGTATCTCTGATCTTCATAGTCATCTCGGGAAACTCTCTTTTAAACTCCAAAAGGGCACCTAAATCATCACTTTACTCCAAAACGCTCCTGAACCTGAAAACATACCTAATAGACTCCAAAACATAGGTTTATATAGTAAAAACATAGAAATACCATGACCAAAAGTGGGTCAAAATCATGGTATATCAGTACCATTGAACCTCCTTTCTTCACTTTGGTTATACATAGCCTTATTGGCTTGTGATCCTTCAGCTTGATTGGCAAGAGAGATCTCACACTTTCCTCCAAATAACCCAAGAGAACCTTGCTCCTTCTGAATTTAGGCACACACTTCTTCAAGATCCGGAAGCTTGGTAGATCTCAAGATGTGCTTGATGAGAGCATTATAGGTTGGATTCAAGGTCAGAAGCAACCCAAACACCTTGTCTTGTTCACTTCTCTCATGCATCTCATCAGGATCAACCGTGCTTGGCCTCAACATCTCAAGCTCGGACCACAAAGCTCTGAACTTTCCCAAATGTTTTGTGAACTCCATGTCTTCTTGTATCAGATTATTGATCGACCTCTTGATCTCAAACACTCTACTCAAGTTAGATATGTTTCCATACACCTTCTTCAGGGTTTCCCAAAGATCCTTAGCCTTCTCACAATAGTTGTATGCCTCTAGAATGGTCGGATCAAGTGAGCTTTAAAGAACCGACATTACCAACAAGTCGTCTTGCTCCCACTTCTCTTCATCGGTAGTGATCTCTTGATCATCATCAACATAAGTATTGAGCTTTGGAGGCACACCAGACGATATGTGACCCCATAAACCTTTACTTCCCACGGTAGTCTTCCCTTGAAAGTAACCGAAACCTTCATGTGACCGTTGTGGTTGTTGTTGTTGGTTCTATCCATCTTCATGAACCAAGACTTTACACACACTCAGATTCAAGACTTCACACCTTCAGGCAGCTCAAGACACCACCTTTCTTCTTGTTCTTCACCGGACACACACCAAGAACACTCACTGTAACCACAAGACCACTCGTAAAACTCCAAGGATCTTCTCCGACCTTTAAAGCTTCAAGATTGAATCTTTAAATATCAAAAGCTCAAACCCAGATTCCAGCTAACCTGGCTCTGATACCATGATATTTTTAGAGGATTTGAGTGAAAGGAAAATGTTTGGAAAGATTTAGGAAAGATTAGACTAAGAAGTATGAAAATTCAAGACTAAAATGTTTGAGATGAGATTTAGAGACTAAGAATACTCAAGAATTGTATATATTTTATTAATGACTGAGATTACATATTTATATGAGAAGAGGTTCAAGGGTTTTCAGATTAGAGAAAGAATAAGCATGTGAGGTCAAGATCAAGGCGCCTTTGGTTTGAATCCGAACCAATGGGAAAGGCCACATGCTTTAGCATCTTGGCATCTTGGACCAAGATGCTTCCCGCTTTACAGCCTGTCTTTGGCTGGTCTGACTCGCTCATATCCTCCTTCCAAAGTCCGGATATGAGCTGGAAGGTAACAAAGCCCGAGTTACCATTTACCAACTTTTACTCGATCCGGGTAAATGGTCGATGCACCTTAGACGGTAGACCGGTACGGATGGTATGGCCTGTACGGCCTTGTACGGCCCGGTCGACCCTAAAACCTTCTTTCTCCTAATCTTCTTAAGTACCTCATTTCACCATCCCAAACATATGCAATCTAACTCAACACGAAGCACAAGAGGCCCTAGATTGACCTGAAAAAGACTCTCTACAATGAACTTGTTCTTGCACTACCACAATTTGATAAACTTTTCGTTCTGGAAACAGATGCTTGTGGCTATGTAATTAGGGCAGTGTTGAAGCAGGAGGGACACCCATTAGCTTACATCAGCCGACAACTAAAGGGTAAACAACTCCACCTCTCCATATATGAAAAGGAAGCCGTGGTATTTGCAGTTCAAAAATGGGGACATTACCTCTTGCTGATCAAAGAAGTCTCAAGTATTTACTTGAACAGAGGCTTAACACGCCAATTCAGAAACAATGGTTACCTAAGTTGCTTGATTTTGACTACGAGATTCAGTATAAACAAGGGAAGGAAAATGTGACTGCTGATGCCTTATCAAGAGTTGAAGGGTCAGAGATACTACATACGGCAATGAAAATGTTGTAGTGTGATTTGTTGCAGCAAATAAAAGAGGCATATGAAAAAGATGTGGCGGCTGTAAAAGAGTTGATAGAAGAGCTGAAGCTAAATCCTAAAGCGAAGAAGCATTTTTCTTGGTCTCAAGAAATTTTGGGAAGAAAGACGAAGATAGTAGTACCACAAAATTCTGCATTAAAGAATTTTATCTTGGACTGGCAACACTGCTCTAGCCAAGGTGGTTACTTAGGAAGGGTTGCGACTACACAGTAGGTTAAAGGATTTTTCTATTGGAAGGATTTGGCTAAAGATATGCAGTCTTACTTAAGGAGTTGTGTGGTATGTCAACAATGTAAGTATGATGCAACAGCATCTCCGGGCCTTTTACAACCTCTTCCGGTACCTAAAGTTGTTTGGTTTGACATCTCTATGGAGTTTATTGATGGGTTACCGGTTTCATCTGGGAAGTCAGTGATCTTGGTGGTTGTGAATCGTTTGAGTAAAGCAGCACATTTCATGGCTCTAAGTCAGCCGTATACAGCGATGTATGTGGCTCAGACATTCTTCGATCAAGTTTATAAACTACATGGGTTACCAAGGTCTATCTTGACTGATAAAGACTCAGTATTTCTTAGTGAATTCTGGAAGGAGCTGTTTTCTCTGCGGGGTTGTTCGTTGAACATGTCTACAACTTATCATCCCCAAAGTGATGGCCACACAAAGGTGGTTAACAGATGTTTGGAGATCTATCTACGATGTATGACATGTGATAAACTAAACATGAGGAGTAAGTGGTTACCGTTGGCAGAGTATTGGTACAATACTAACTTTCACTCAGCAACAAGGACCCCTCCTTACGAGATTGTCTACTGTCAACCACCACTGTTTCATTTATCATATCTTCCGGGTGAATCAAAGGTTCAAGTGGTGGCTAAATGTTTGGAGGATAGAGAAAAGATGCTGGTGATTCTTAAGTTCCATCTCATGAGAGAGGCTGATAAGCACATAATTGAGAGAAGTTTTGAGATTGGAGATTGGGTATTTGTGAAGTTGCAGCCTTATCAACAACAATCTGTGGTCACTACCCAGAAGATTTCACCTAAGTACTATGGCTCTTATAAGGTGTTGGATAAGCATGGGAAGGTTGCTTATAAGCTTGAGTTACCTAGCACTACGAGGATCCATCATGTGTTCCACGTCCCACATCTGAAAAAGCTGCTGGGAGAAGCAACTACATTGACGCAGGTACCATCGATATTACAGGAAACAGAAGTTCGAATTCCGGAGACATGTTTGGCAAGAAAGATGGTGAAACGCAAATACTGAGCATCCACTATGGTTTTGGTGAAATGGGTTAATGAAGGTGAAGAGGAAGCTACGTGGGAATACTTGTACGATTTGCAGAAAAGGTTTCATGCGTTTCAACCTTAACCTTGTGGACAAGGTTATTTTGGAGGGAATGATTTGATAAAGAGAAGAAGTCTGGACACATGGCAGTTGATTAAAGAGTCGTTGAAAGTTTATTATGAAAAGCTCAGGAGTTGACAAGTGGCATATTTTGGTTTGTCGAGTTCTTAAGGACGTGAGAAACAAATTATAAGAAGAGTTTGTTGTATCTTTTACGATTTATTCAGTAATTACAGTTGTAAAAACACTTCGCCCTTGTGGAATTCTAAAAAAAAAAAATTGGTTCATTGCCATTTTGATATGATATGAGGAGTTGTGTGGTATTTCAACAATGTAAGTATGATGCAACAGCATCTCTGGGCCTTTTACAACCTCTTCCGATACCTAAAGCTGTTTGGTTTGACATCTCTATGGATTTTATTGATGGGTTACCAGTTTCATCTGAGAAGTCAGTGATCTTGGTGGTTGTGGATCGTTTGAGCAAAGCAGCACATTTAATGGCTCTAAAAAAATTTGGTTCATGTTATAATTCATTATGTGGATGGCCCATAACCATGACCAAGATAGAAGCCTAATGAAGACTAGTATTGGTCGAGATTCATTAGGTCATATGCGGATGTGGACTTTACATTTATCTAGTATTTCTAATTCCTTGTTAGTTTGGAATTTGTATGTTTTCCATTTATCTTCTTCTTGTATTCCATATATAAAGGGAACCTCAGATGCAATAATAATAGACAAGAATCATTCCCCTCATTCTCTCTCTTTACAACACGTTATCAGCACGTAACCTCTAATACCCTAAGCTAAAAACCATAATCTCTAAAAGGTCTCTGTCTTTCTTTTCTCTCACCGGCGGCAACATAAACTCTAAATCTTACCCAAACTTCAAAGATGTCGTTCTCTCAAACCGTGTGGACCCAGACGATGATCCACATATCAAATTCAATCTCTCGACGAGACGAATCCGTCAATTGAAACAATGTGTCAATCGGACACCGGGCGCGCCCTCACGCACCAAATCAACCCGGCGGGCGAATTTCCTTTTCCCGACCAGCTCTCCTTCTCTCACCCGCGAAAGCCCTAGCCCCCCACAAGAGTTTCCTTTTCTCGGTCCATCCCTCACCCGATAGAGACCTAAGCCGGCGATCCTCACCTCCTCCACCCGATAGGCGATTCCCGGCGAGTCCTCACCCCGACCGAGCGTAGTGACCAGCCGATAAGAAGCCCAGCGAGTAACTGATCCGTTCGCGGTCATCTCTCCTTCTCTGGTGTTCCGGTTCTTCATACCTGCAAGAGAAAGATGTCGAGATTCAAACCCTCAGATGATACTGCCCTAAATCTCTCTAGAGATAATTATCTAGAATGGGTAATGAACACTTCAATTGCCATGAAGTCAAGAGGACTCGGGAGATGTATCATTGATGGGAATAATGCAATTAAAAGTGAAATGAATAGAGCCATAACAATTATGCGCTACCATCTCACTAAGGATCTGAGAGATCAATATGAAAATACTAAGGATCCCTATGACCTCTGGTCAAAACTAAACTTCAGATTCTCAATGGTATTATGGCGAAAGGCCATGGATGAATGAAAGGTTCTCAGGTTCCAGGATTTTGAATCCGTGGACAAATATCATTCTGCTCAAATGAGAATCACATATAGTTTTAAACTATGTGGTGAAGTGGTAACAGAAGAGGACTTAATTTATAAGACCTACTCCACATTCAATCCTAAGGATATGTTGTTATCACACAAGGCTTAGAGTTTCACCACCTACAATGACCTCATGTCTATCTATTGGAAACTGAGCAAAGGAAGCAGAAAGTTAAAGATACCATCAACAGATTTGAAAAGCTTCAGAAAAGATACATTGAGCAACGAAGCAGTGAGATCAGAACTCTTGAAGCATATAATGCTCAGTATGATAAAGAGAAATCCGAGGAGGCCGGATGGCAACACATGGATTGTGAGGCCGCCTTTTACATAGACTAAAGCTAGTTGAGTCGCAGATCGATAACAAAAGACGAAAGAGATATGTAAAAATGCTTTGATGGATTTCGGACTGAAGCTTATAAAAGGCAGCCTACGTACCCCTTTCGAGGAAGCCGAACGTAGTTTCAATTGGTAGAGCTGGACAATAGATCGAACTGGCTAGGCGAATTCGTCTAGTAATTGAGTGCCAGTCATAGAAACCGAACTTGTCAAGAAATAAGCCTAAGTTTCTAAGTGCAGAGAGTTATGAAAATTCGTCCTTCTTCTTTTGTCCTTGGCCTTCTGCTTATATACTCCTCCCTAGGCGGTTTGGTCATTCTTTTTCCCCCAGATTCGAGTCTATTGGAAATCTAACATTTATCTCGATCTTGAAATTTATCTCCAAAGTTGACATTTATCTTATTTCTGCGAGTAAATGGTCAAACTGTCATTGTATCTTTGGGCTGGATTTCGTCTAAATCATTATTAGGCTTTTCTCGCGTTTTAGGACTTTCCGAGCCGTTTTGCGATAAAACTGTTAAACAATTTTAGACGAGATCGTTTCCTGATGCGATGCCCATTTTCATAAAACGTCTCGAGTTAATCATATAGTATGACAATGTACGATGTTTCGTTTGATTGTTGCCGTTTTATACGATTTTCCGAATTCTTGCGAGAAAAGAAGAGTTTTACGATCCAGATCACCGTACGGTGAGCTGAACTGGCTAGTTCGGCTCGTCGTACGTGAACTGGTTCGGTCGAACCTGCTCGTAGTGTGGCGGATGCGTTTTTTGCGGTTTTTTTGCTTAACTTGGGCAATCGTGTAATCGGAGATTGTTTCGTTCGTTTTTCCGAGATGAAAATTTCCAAGTTTCGCGCGGATTTCCTTTGTTCGGAAAGTCCTTAGAGTTTCGTAAAACAACTTCTCGTGTTTTACAAAACGTAGTTTTATCTTTTCGAAGACTTTCTGTCATTTATTCCGTCGTGACCGATTTTGACACCAACATAAATTTACACATTTTGAAAACAGGATTCAATCGGAAGAGGAGGTAGTTACAAAAGGAGTGGGACTAACAAGAGAATGGATTCTTGCTCAAGGTACCTCAATTGATAAACATAAGAAGCCACAGAGAGCATGGCCGATCAACACCCAACAGAGTAATCCTAGTACAGGTTTCATCTGTCGATCAGATGCAGCTTGGAATAAATCCTCTGGGAAATCAGGACTGGCTTGGATCATCTCTGGAGAGCAGAACCTGATCATCACCCAAGGTTCTCAAATTGAATATGACGTCTCCTCCCCGATTGTCGCAGAAGCCCTAGCTCTCTGATCGGGTCTTATCGCCGCAGTGGAGCTTGAGATAGACAAAATCAAGTTCTTCTCTGACAACACAACGCTCATCCGAGCTATCAACTTCGATACCCAGGCTGAAGAAATTTTTGGAATCATCTGTGATATCCATAACATCTCTTCTGTGTTTATCGATATGTCATTTTCACATCTTCCTCGTAATCAGCTCTCTGATGTTGATCCGATTTCAAAAGGAACCCTTATGGGCCTTTCTATGTAACCCCTCTTTGGGATGGATTTGGGCCTGAGGCCATTCTCTATTTCTAATATAATTTGTGCACAAAAAAAAGTATTACTAAATGGTCAACCACGAGGGCTCATATCCCCGCTTTGGGGTTTACGACAAAGAGATCCATTATCTCCTTATTTATTCATTATGTGTACCGAAGCGCTAATTGCAAATATAAAAAGGCTGAATGAGGGAAACAATTAACGAGAATGAAAGTAACTAGAACCTGTCTATCGATATCTCACTTGTTCTTTGCAGATGACAACCTTTTCTTTTGTAAGGCACATAGAGAAGAATGTCAAACCAATTTCAGGATACTAAAGGAATATGAAGTTGATTCAGTTCAACTAATCAATTTTCAAAAGTCTTCACTTCAATTTAGACATAAGATTGAGGAGTCTAACCGACATAAATTAAAGAATATATATTGGGGAATAAAGAATTGGGAGAGAATGGGATCTTACTTGGGATTTCCATAGAGTCTTGGAGGATCCAAGATACAAGTGTTTGGCTTCATCCAAGATCGCTTAAACAATAGGGTTAACGGTTGTATTTTCAAGTATTTTACTAAAGGAAGAAAGGAAGTGATCATTAAATCAGTGGTCACAGCATTACCAAATCATGTGATGTCTTGTTATTGGTTACCGAAGACAACTGCAAAGAAACTAATGAGTGCGGTGGCACAACTCTGGTGGAGTCCAGGGAGAAACATAAAATAAATGCACTAAAATCATGGAACAAATTATGTATAAATAAAGATGAAGGAGGCTGTGTTTTAAGGACCTCACTGATTTTAACATGGATATGCTTGTTAAGCAGTTATGGCGTTTGATAGAGAAGCCAAACACTTTATTTTCTCGAATTTTTAAAGGATGGTACTTCAGGAATGGATCAGCACTGGTCCCGATTCGATCATGCTCTCCGTTGC
Source organism: Diplotaxis tenuifolia (assembly GCA_014822095.1). Lineage (NCBI taxonomy): Eukaryota > Viridiplantae > Streptophyta > Magnoliopsida > Brassicales > Brassicaceae > Diplotaxis > Diplotaxis tenuifolia. The sequence continues at coordinate 8,024 of JABAYD010000314.1, forward strand.
TAGATCTTTGGTTAGCAAAGGATACAAAAGGGTGGGATCAGGATCATTTATAATTGTATGGAACGATCTATGGATCCCAGCCATTCGCTCGAGACCAGCCAATAAAAACCAACATAATCTTTATCCAGACCTTACAGTGGATTCACTCATCAATTCATCTTCACGAAGTTGGAATTTGCAGGGGATTGGGACTTTGGTGGATCCCCAAGATGTAAAACTTATTCGAAACTATACCACTGAGCAAGATTCAGATGGAGGATATGGATGAATGGAATTTCACTAATAATGGAAAGACACAGTCAAATCAGAATACCAAATAAAACACGTCTACCCGGATCAGAAAAAATCATCAGTAGTTTTTGGACCCATAGTTGATATAATGAAAGTGTTTTGCGGGAAGGTGTGATGCCCACCAAAGAAAAATTTGAAAGCAAGAGGGATGCAAGGAAACATTTGTTGTGCCAGATGCGGAGAGGCAGAGGAATCAATAAGACATGTGTTTTTTGAATGTCCTCCAGCGCGTTAGGTTTGGGCGCTATCAAAGATACTAACAAATCCAGTTATTTTCCCCACCGGTTCTCTTTTCCCCACCGGTTCTCTTTTAACAGATATGTATCGTCTGTTTTGGAGAGTCATCCCACAAATGGATAATCATCAATTTGCATGGATATTGTTGTATATTTGAAAAGGCGAGAATAATAAAACTTTTAGTAACTTGGACATAGATTACAGGGATACACTCAAATTAGCGGAGACAAAATCCACACTTTAGGTTGAAGCTCAGATGCTGAATATACAAAGGGCAGCACAACAAGGGGAGGTTTATGAACTACCATCGATCCCAGGGCATTGGTGTCTTACAGAGGGTTCATGGAAAGATAAAGAGTATTTTTCCGGACATGATTGGTATAGTACTCTAGAGAGTTTTGATGGACTGATGGGAACAAGAAACGTCAAGGCTAGTCTCTCACCTCTTCAAATCACGTTTGCAACGGTTTATTCTCAACTGGTGAAAATAGTTTAGGAAAGGGAAGAATGGCCATCTTTCGCAAGCTATCTAGAAGATATTAAGATCTTGAATCAAACTTTTTCAACTCAGAGATCATTCATGTGCCATGAATGCAAAATTTAAAGGCAAATAGTTTAACACACAGTGTCAGGAAACAACTGTCTTTTGTCGTGCACATGGATGTGGAGTTACCAGTTTGGTTTGTAGAGTCAGTGAATATGTAAATGTCGATGAAAAAAAAAAGATAAAATAGTCATCGTTAATACATATCAATTTAAAAAAAATTATGTGACATTAGTAAAAAAAGTTGTTCATCAAATGTCCATCAATTAAATCTCAATTAAATGTATTTTATAATCTCAACTTCATAAAACAAAACTATATTATACATGTTTGAAACTTCAAATTTCTAAATAGTTATTTCATTCCATCAAATTCATTAAGGCACGGATCACTATCTATTATATATATATGACTTTACCAAATTGTATACCCTGAATTAAATTCATTAAGGCGTGGACCCCTAGATGGTTTTAAATCATTTTTCACACCTACTTGCACTTAGTTAAATTGGAGAAGATATTTATCTTAAACACTTAGGTTATAACAAGGAAACCATTTTATATACAGTTGTATTAAATTTTTGAATCGTACTATATCATAAACTAATTTATGTGTGTGTTATTTAAGTCCAGGTTTATATTACCCTATTTTTGACTCCCACCAATTTTTCTGCATTACAAACAGATGATGTTATTTTAAAATTATTATGCATCTTATTTAGGAAAAGAAACTTCAATTTATGAAATCTCTAATTAAGCATATTAACAAAAAAAATATTTAACCAAAAAGTGTATAACATTGAAACATTAGCTAAAATGTCACCATGGCCACCGAGAAAAACAAAATGAATAACATTGGTTTACGGAATTACCTTTATTTGAAAGAACGTCCATTTTTTGTCACTGAAAAAACGTCAATTAATGGTTTATTTTAGTATGAAATGATTTTTCGCATCCAAACTCTTATGTTAAAAGTTAGATAAGTGAAAAAGGTATGGTAGCCATTGCCCCAGGTTACTTAGAAGTCTATTTGAGTCTTCATCACCTTCAGAGATAGATACGATTTTGGGAAATATCTCTCCAGCTATTACGGCTCCGGTTACTGATTGTAATGTATCCTGAGAAATATCCTGGACTAGATCGCATGAGTCCATTTTTCTATCAGAAATTTGGGATATTGTGAAGGGAGACTTGATGATACAAACATATTTCTCATTCCAAAAATAGATAAGCTGATTGACATGGTTCAATTTCATCCCATAATTTTGTGCAGTGTGAGCTATAAGATAATCTTTAAGGTTTTATGCCTATGATTAAAGAAAATCTTACCTAAACGGATTTCAGAAACACTTTTCTTTAAATGGATCGGTTCCATAATTAATTTCAGATTCATGTCAGTTTTTTTTTATAAAACCCGCAACATGGTCCTTGTTTAGTTTGAGTTAAAAAAATAAAACAAAAAGAATATCCAAGTTAAAGCCTAAAAATATTCAAAAATTTCATATGTGTTGAATAATTTTTTTAGAATATAAATTATAGATATTTCAAAATTAAAAATAGTAGTATTTTATTATATTTTGGATATTTAGGTATCCGTTCGATTTCGGTTTGGTTTTTATTTTCAAATTTAAAGAAATGGTATATGTTTGGGTTTTTTTTTGTAAATTTTGGGTCTGGTTTCAGTTTCATTTTTTTTATATTTGGTTTGATTAATTAGTATAGTTATATATATTTATAACATACTAAAATAATGTAAAATAATTTTTACATAAAATTATGTTAAATTTATGAACATGTCAAGTAAATAGATATATTTTTTTTAAATATATCATGCAACTTCTTAGTTTATAAATAAAGAAATGAATTTGGGTGTAGTATCTATAGTAAAATAAACGAAAAAAGGAATATCATCATTTGATTCTATGTTTTTCGCTTTTTTTTTTGCTGTGTTTGCACGATAATTATTTCACATGCAAAGTGATCTGCAAGAATTTCAATAAGTATTTTATTACCTTTTCTGCATATTAATGTTGATAGGAAAAAAGTGCACAGAAAACTGCCGTTGTTGTGCAATAAGAGTTGTGAAGATGTAAAAGGTATCACTTTATTCATTCCCGAAGATCCATATATATACAAGTATTTAGACCGTCATAAGATAAATGGAAAACCTAATCATAATAGGAAAAGGAAAACCAAGTACAATGGAAAAAGGAAAACACTAAAACGCCTAGGGTTTATCTCGGATGGGCCTAAGACCTTATCAGCCACACTTGTTTCCTAACACTCCCCCTTGGTCGATACATCCGATCATGGCTGGTCATGCTTTTGATGTTGCCTCACTAAAACCTCTCCTTGGCAAAACCCAAAACCCAATGTGGTAAAAAGGAAAACCAAGGACAAGACAAAAGAGTACAACACATGAACTCTCCCTGATTAATGCATCACCGAATGTCTTCTAGTCGACGCATTCCAATCTGGTACATGAGCTTCTTGAAGGTCGAGGTCGGCAAAAACTTGGTGAAGAGATCAGCTGAATTCTCACTTGAACAAACTTGTAACACTTGGACCTCGCCTGCTTTCTGAAGATCATGTGTAAAGAAGAACTTGGGCAGAATATGCTTCGTCATGTCTCCTTTGATGTATCCGTAATTTAGTTGTGCAATGCAAGCGGCATTGTCTTCATAGATGATAGTTGGCTCGTCCTTTCCCACGGTCAAGCCACTGTCTACACAGATGTGGTTAGTCATGGACCGTATCCATACTACTTCACGTTTGCCTCATGTATTGCCAAGATCTTAGCATGGTTGGACGATGTGGCGGTTGTTCTGTTGACGTTCGTTACTGAGTGGAGCGAAGGGGTTGTCGTCTTCGTCCGAGTCATCGTGGAGAGAGACTTGGTCGTTTTGTCTACGGCGGGGTGATTTGTTGCGGCGATGGCGAGGTGAATTGTTGCGGTTACGGCGAGGTGAAGTGGCTGTGACGAGATTATGAACTAGGGCTTGAAGGTCGGTGATGGATTGTTGTGTTGCAGAGGTTTCGTCCTCGATTTGAGAACGGTTTTTTTTGTGAATTTGCGGTTTTTCGAACCATCGTAGCGGTTGAGAAAGCTCTGATACCAACCTGCCGCAGTGTACGAAGGGTGAACGGTCGATCTAAGAACTTTAGGTTTCCTTGAGACCTTTTCTTGGATCCATAAAGAGTTTCCGGAGATAGCTTCTTGAGACCAACTTTCTGTTTTATGAACTGAATCGAATCGAACGAGGGATAAAAGCAAAGCTCTTCTTTATTAAAATCAAACGTGCTTAAACAAGAAGCCATATGCTTGGCTTATATAGTTCTCTGTAGACACAAACCGTCATAGGAATAGGATAATTAAATAGGTAAACTTTCTAGATAATTATAAAAGTAAAAGCTAAGTAAAAAAAAGGAAAACATATTTGAATTAGGAAAACATGTCTAAGTTACCGCCAATGTCACAGATGCTCCTGCATCACTGGTCAATGGGTGAGACTGGTCCGTATTAAACTTCTTGAGTACCTTTTCTGTATATGCCATTTTGTGCACAAGGACTTCATCTTTTAAATACTCAAGTTGTAATCCCAAACAAAACTTTGTCTTTCCAAGATCTTTCATCTCGAATTTTTTCTTGAGATATTCAATTGTTTGGGAAATCTCTCCAGAGGTTCCTAGGATATTTAAATCATCTACATAGACTGCAATGATCACAAAGCCCCTATTGAACTTCTTTATGAATATACTTAGGCAGAGCTGGTCGTTTTTGTATCCTTCTTGGACGAGGTAC
>JABAYD010000339.1:0-11208 GCA_014822095.1 Diplotaxis tenuifolia
TTGGGGCACTGGAGGAGTTGCCTCCTTATAAATTTTATCCAAACTCTATCCAGTAATACTAATATTCGTCCATTTAGTATAGTTTAAAGCTTATCCAACAAATGTTAACGATTCTTTTTTTTTTTTGTTAATATGAAACCCAAAAGTTGAGGCAAGAATCAAGCGAAAAGGACTGCAACGTCACCGTTTCATCTGAATTCCCTTCTTTTAAACAAAGACTTGGCGAATATCACATTCACAAACAAACACACAATTCGCTTCTCTCCGTCGAGACTTGGCCGAACCCTGATGGAGCTCCTCCGATCCAACTTGTCTAGGGTTCAGATCCCGGAACCCACCCACCGCATCTACAAGCACGAGTGCTGCCTCTCCTTCGACACTCCGGTAAACCTCACTTCCATCTCCTTTGTTTTAGTCTTTCGAACTAGCGGCGACTGATGTTTGATGATTTACAGAGATCTGAAGGAGGATTGTTCGTAGACATGAACAGTTTACTCGCCTTCGGAAAAGACTATGTTGCTTGGAATCACGAGAAGACGGGGAATCCTGTTTACCTCCACATCAAGGAGACTCCCAAGTCTGTTCCCGAGGATCGCCCTCTCAAGAAACCGACTCTCCTCGCTATAGGTATACACTGCGCTCATCCTTGGCATGAGTAATCATTCTGATTTTGAGGATTTTCTAATTTGCAGGAGTTGATGGCGGTTTTGACAACAATGAGACTGAGTATGAAGAATCTTATAGCATAGTCATCCTTCCGGATTTTGTTTCACTTCCTTTCCCTTCTGTTGAACTACCTGAGAAGGTGCTAACAATATTAGAGAAAGAGTTTGCAGTAACAGAATCTATACATGTGTTTTAGCTTTTTTTTTTTTTTTTTTTTTTTCATGCACTGACGCTGCAGCAGATCAAGAGCGGCCTTGTTATTCCTCCCTCTGGTTGGAAATGTGCCAAGTGTGATAAGAAGGAGAATCTATGGCTTAATCTTACCGATGGGATGATTCTCTGTGGGAGGAAGAACTGGGATGGGACTGGTGGAAACAACCATGCGGTTGAGCACTACAAGGAAACAGGCTATCCTCTTGCTGTAAAGCTTGGCACTATCACCGCTGACTTGGAAGCAGCAGGTATAGTTTTCTTGTTTCTTTTATCTAATTTAAGTCGCATCTGTAATATTTGGGGATTGGAATAGGCTGTTTTATGTGTCTGGAATCCATAATGTATTCATTGGAACCACATTACTCACTGGACTTAACTGTTGTGAATAGATGATGGCAATTGATAGCTATCTCTTTCGGATGGATAAGGGGGACTTCGTGCATCACATTTTATTTATGTTTAATAAATGTTAATTTCATGTTTGTTGGAGGGTTTTAATATCTTCAGCATTTACTGTTGCAAATATTTTGGCAGATGTTTATTCCTACACGGAAGATGACAGTGTTTTAGACCCGCTCCTGGCTCAGCATCTGGCCCATTTCGGAATCGACTTCTCCTCGATGCAGAAGGTTAGTAACTTAGAATGCTCAAGTGTGCGTTTTTTCTGACCCTATATATTGCTGGTTGTCTAAGTAATGATTTTCGGATACTGCATTTTTAGTAAAGACACAAGCTTAGGCATTCTTGTCGTGTTGGGGTTCGTATATATACTTTTTCTGGGTTGCATTGTTCAATTGCTGTTTGTTCCAGAAAGCTTTTGTCTTCGATTTCCTTTAATTTTCTCACATCTGTTGCCTCATAACAACGATGTTTACTACCTTTCTCAGCATGTTGTACATATGTGGCACCATATATGAGGCTAAATTGCCCATTTTCAAAGAGCAAGTATACTAACATCAGTGTTATGTCATTCCTATAACTGTGATTGGAAAGATTTAGCAGTGCTAGGGAATGTCATTTAAGGTTTCTTTGAGACAGCATTTCCCGTAGACTAGTTCAGTCAGTGAGCCTGTATTTGTTGCATCATCATTAACGTCTAAACATTTACAATATTTAGCTAATTATGGTCTTTTTGTCCTCTTTCTTTCCAAAAAAGCGTCATTTCCTAGATCTTCTATCCTTCTTCGACAGTTTGTACTGCATGATCATTTTCTTTGTTTAAAGATAATCCATTTTGATAAAGCATCTTTCCATCTGAATAAGCCTAATCTTTCCATTTGAATTAATCTTAACAGACAGAAATGACAACTGCCGAAAGAGAACTTGATCAAAATACGAATTTTGACTGGAACCGCATACAAGAGAGTGGAAAAGAATTGGTACCAGTTTTTGGACCTGGATATACCGGGCTTGTCAATCTTGGGAACAGGTACTCTTTGGTAATTAAAATTTATCAGGAATTTCATTTCCTTGTTGATGTCTTATGCCCGTTGTTTCATTTCTTTTGCTAGTTGCTACTTGGCAGCTACGATGCAGATTCTTTTCTCCACCCATTCGTTTATTTCAAGGTAACTATTAGCGAATATGTGCAATTAGATGGCGTTGCCCATGTTTCCTTTTTTACTTGTATAACTCATTACTCTTAGAATCCACTGTAGTAACTACTGGTACTGAAATTGTCGCAGATACTTTTCACATCAGAGCTTAAAGTTGGCATTTGAGACGGCTCCTGCTGATCCAACTTTGGATCTCAATATGCAGTTGTGAGTTTCTTCCAGAAAAAAATGTTACTATGTTTTATGCTCTGGAGTTTCTGTTATTATGCGGTTGAATTTTGGCATTGTAAATATAGAAAGGTTTTCACATTTTATCTCTGTATCTACATGACACATCCTCAAGTTTTTGTTATTTCTAGCCTTGGCTTTAATATGCTGTTCAATTCTTTTAAATCTTATTTCCGTGAGGGAGAATTGGATGGCGGTTTTGCATATTAATTTCCTAAATTTTTGGTGGCAGGACAAAGCTTGGACATGGTTTACTATCGGGGAAGTACTCTATTCCTGTAACAGAGGTATGACTATTTCAAGAGATTTTTTTTTTTTGGATTCACGCATATTATCCAAACCAATTCATTTGGCCTCAGTACATTTATTTTCCAATTTTTATGATTGCAGAAGGAGGCTACAACTGGAGATGCTGTAATTTTCCAATTCGATATGTTTATTAATTTTCTTATCTATACATACGCCAAGATGGCACACATTGTTTTGCATTGTGTTGATTTCGAATGACCTTACATGTTTGTTTGATCGACTATAGAGACAAGAAGGAATACCTCCTCGCATGTTCAAATCGGTAGTTGCTGCAGGCCATGCAGAATTCTCCTCTATGAGACAGCAGGTGAGTGATGCTACTTCTTACACTTCTGTTTACTAAATTCATAAAGGTTTCACACTAAAAGGACCATTCTGCCTTGTAGGATGCTCTTGACTTTTTCCTCCACTTGCTAGACAAAGTTGAGCGTGGCAACAACATGAGATCAGATTTAGACCCCTCGAGGAGCTTCAAGTTCGGAGTAGAAGAAAAGATCCTTTGTTCATCTGGAAAGGTCTCATATAATAAGAGGGAAGACTGCATTCTTTCTTTGAACATTCCGTTGCAGGAGGCAACAAATAAAGGTATATCTTGTTCTTCCTTCTCTGTTCCATTTCCTTTTATCATTTAGCCTGTTACTTAATTATGAGGTGTTTTGTTTTGCTATACCTTTGGTGATCAAGATGAATTAGAAGCTTTTAACAATCAGAAAGCAGGCAAAGGAGTGGAAGAAAATATGTGAGTTAGTTGACTCAAGTTTAATATGTTTCATTGTTTCTCAGCAATATCTAAGATATTTATTCTGAGCAGGTCAACTGATGAGATTGTACGCCCACGAGTTCCTTTAGAAGCTTGTCTAGCAACGTTTGCATCACCAGAACAGATTCATGATTACTATAGCACTGCTCTGAAGGGAAAGACAACAGCTATCAAGTATGATGATTCTTTTTAAGTGAATCCCAGCACAACTGAGACTAGAATGAAAGTATACTAATGCCTTTGAGAGGGTGAACATTTATGCAGGACAACTGGTTTGACATCTTTTCCAGATTACTTGGTCTTGCACATGAGGAAGTTTGTTATGGAAGCAGGCTGGGTGCCAAAGAAACTTGGTTTCTTGCTGAAACACCAATCCTTTTAATCTTTACTTACTTGCATTGTTATAAAAATGCTTATTATATATATATTTTTCTTGATGTGCTGAGACAGATGTGTACATCGATGTTCTGGATGTAATTGATATCAGCCACATGCGCAGCAAAGGGCTTCAACCTGGAGAGGAACTGTTGCCAGATGGCGGTATGTCTCTCTATATTTATTTGTAAGAATTGTGTGTTCATCTAATTCGCCTGAATAATGATTTGTTTGATTCTTCTGTATACAGTTGCAGAAGAAGTGATGGAATCAGCACAGCCTGTGGCAAATGAGGAGATAGTTGCACAACTCGTCTCAATGGGATTTAACCAGCTTCATTGCCAGAAAGCCGCCATAAATACGTCTAATGCTGGGGTTGAAGAGGCGACGAACTGGTTATTTTCTCACATGGATGATCCAGGTAACTGAATATATTTGCGCAACTCTGCAGCTGAGGCTTGATTTGACCAAAACTTATAACATGATGATGTATCATAGATATCGACGCACCAATCTCCCATCAGAAGGCAGCTGACGTTGATCAATCAAGCGTTGATACCTTAATCTCTTTTGGTTTTGCTGAAGAGGTTGCTCGAAAGGCACTCAAAGCCTCGGTAAAAGTCTTTCTTTTAACGCTTTTGAGCAAATTTAAATGTAATTTTTGTTGATGATCTTTGTTTTGTCTCATTATTCAGGGAGGAGATATAGAGAAAGCAACAGATTGGATATTCAACAACCCTAATGCATGTGTTTCAGACATGGACGTTTCCTCTAGCAGTTCAGCGCAAACTCCAGCTCAGCAGACTGGACTACCAGACGGAGGAGGGAGTTAGTTTCCTGAAAACTCTTTATTACCTTACAAAACATAATCAACTCCTAACTCAGAAAGCTTCCGTTTGTGTGGTGAAAATACAGGATACAAGCTGTTTGGGATAGTAAGCCACATGGGAACATCAACGCACTGTGGTCACTATGTGGCACACATATTGAAAGAAGGTCGTTGGGTCATATTCAATGACAGCAAAGTAGGTATCTCGACAGATCCTCCTAAAGACATGGGTTATCTCTACTTTTTTCAGCGTCTCGACAACTGATTAAAGAGACCGAGAGAGTGTTGAAATATTATGGATGGAAAAGAAGAGAAACGAAAAAAGAGACAGAAACTAAGTCCTTTCTTTCTATAGAACTTTTAGGGTTTTTAGATTTGGATTGGGTGATGAATTGTGTGGTTTCCCAATTTTTACTTGTGGATTATGGCAAAATTACTAATTTTGGTTCAGTGATGATAAAAGCATCAAGAACAGGTCTCTTTCTCTTTGACTTCAAAAATTTGAAAATATGTTTATCATCCATAAGATGGCCTTTAACTTGAAGATTAAGGTGTAACAGTCATGCACTTTGATTACAAATCTTCCTCCATCTCTATTTTTTGTTTTTAATATTAGGCTCATCTCCACTTCGTCACATTTCATATAGCATACACTACAGTAATCGTTTTTTGGTCATACATCAAGGAGAAAATATAGGCAGCGTCCGTATAAATTGGTGATGATGAGGCATTTGCTGTCTAGCCGGTTTAAGTTTCAGAATCGAACCGAGCTCTAATAGGCCGTATGTATCGCAGGAGATTAAAACCGAATCCTATCCTAAAATCGAATTTAAGTCCGATCCAAAATCTGAGAGGATTTTATTGTCCGATAATTTGAGTCGCGGATGTTACCCAAATTTCAACCGAACCGATTACGCTAAAAGTATTTAAGAGTTTGAAAAATTTGAAGTTCCAGATTAGAATTTGAATAATATTCGAAGATCTTATTTGAGCTTCGAATGTTATAAACAGAATTGTTAATAGAAACAAAAATCTTTACTAATACCTATATATATCTATATATTTTTGTTACTATTAATATTGCACTGGAGTTGTTATACATATTGCAATTCAGACTTTTAATATTTGAAATAATTATTACAAATGTAAATAAATAAACATTTCATAAATAATTTTAATAACACTATCATATTTGTTTTTACTATTCCGTCATATATTATTTTCAACATTTTCTTATATTACTGATCACATTTATCAATATCTAAAGTCGGACTAATATATACATTTTAATAATCATTATTTTTTAAAAATAAATTTAAGTTTACATAATTGTTTCGGATAAATTAATAAAAATTTTGTTCCTGACAATAGAATAGGCCTGTGCGTTTTATACTGTAACCGAAGCCCAAAGTGGCACCCGAACCGAAGTTTCGGCATCGGACCGGTAACGAGCCTAAGCAAAAAACCGAATGGATTTTATATCACATGATTTTCGGTTATGGACTGGTTCGGTTAAAAACCGAAAGCAAAATAGGTAACCGAACAATACCGATCATTTATATAACTGTCTCATATATACATACATTCATTTACACCTATACACACGCGAAGGCAAAACAAAGAAACAATCTTTTCGTTTACTGAACGCGTGAGCCGACGAACCCTAGTTCCCAAAAAAATTTCTCTCGATTATTTATCATCATCATTCACAGACTCAAACATGCCACTATAAATCAGTTAGCCTTTCTTCTTCTTCTTCTTCTTCTTCTTCTTCTTCTTTAGTCTCTCTTCGACTAATATTTGTTTTTTTTTCCGATTACATGTCTCTTTCTTCAATTCCTTGTTGAATTAAGTCAAATCGGTTACAATTGATTATATATGTTTGTGTTTGGTTTTGCGTGTCTACTTAATTGATTTTTGTGTTTGTGTCTAGTGTCTACTCTAATTGATTTTGATGTTTTGCTTCCGTTTTGCAGATGGACTCTACATCGTCTTTTAACATGGATGATGCAGTCAACAATGAAACAACAGATAGCATTACCGGCAAGAGGAAAGAAACCGAGGGAGCCAGTGGAGGAACAACCAAGGTGAAGCGTATTCTCCCTACAAGGTCCAGAGTGTGGGAACACTACACAAGGACGAAGGAAGATCGAAACAAGTGTGTATGCAACTACTGCCAGAACACATTTTCGTGTCTCACAAGCTCAGGGACCTCAAATCTTAAGAGCCATCTTGAGAAATGTAAGAATCATCTTGCTTGGTCGGATGGACAAGAAGATAAGCAGCCAAACATTGACGATGATGGGAAACTTAAGAAGGCAAAGTTGACCGAAGCTCAGCTGAGAGAAGCCACAAATGAGATGATTGTCTTAGGACAATTACCATTGGCATTTGTTGAAAGTGTAGCTTGGAGACACTTCTGTAACAAGGTACTTGTGTTATTTTTTTCATGTTCTTTGTCCGTTAATTTTTTTTTCCAAGTTGAATTGTAACTAATAAATATCTTATCTTTTCTATCTTTGTAGGTTAACTTTGGATACACTCCTCATTCAAGAAGAACTGATACTAAAGACCTTATCAAGATGTATGTGGAAAGGAAAGAAGCACTCAAGAAATGGTTCTTGTCTACCAATCAACGAGTATCTTTGACAACAGATATTTGGGTTTCTCCAACTACAGGTAATCCTTTACACATTTTCTGATAATTTTTACACATTTTTGATTCGTTTATACATCATGGAGTACTTACTGTTTCTTGTATACAGGTGCGAGTTACATGGTCATCACAATGCACTATATTGATGCTTCTTGGCGGTTGAAGAAGCTGATCATTGGGTTCAAACACATCACAGATCACAAAGGTTAGACTATAGCAAATGTTCTAATCGAGTGCTTGTCTGACTGGGGAATCATTAATGGTTTCTGCATAACTGTTGATAATGCTACTGCCAATAGTTCTGCGTTGAGGAAATTTCAAAGTAGTTTTGCTTTAGGTTCTGATCAGGCTTTCGTGTTAGATGGAGAGTTTTTACACATGAGGTGCAGTGCTCATATCATTAATCTGGTAGTTAAAGATGGAATGGCTGAAATAGATCAGAGTGTAGTTGCTATCCGTAATGTTGTGTCCTATGTTAGATCACATTCTAACAAATTGAGATCTTTTGAACTTAAAGTTGACTCCGGTAAGATTACAAGGGGAAGTCTTCCTTTGGATGTGAAGACAAGGTGGAATTCAACTTATCTGATGTTGACAACAACTCAAAAATACAACGTGGCTTTTGATAAGATGGAGGCAGAAGACAAGCTCTACAATGATCATTTCGCTGAGTTTGAAAATGGATCATCAAGGGTCGGACCTCCTCATCAAAGGGATTGGAGTGCTGTTGAGAAGTTATGTAGATTTCTTATCATCTTCTTCAACTCAACACTTATTAGACACAAATTTTCTTGTTTTGTTGTGTCTAAAACTTGTGTTTCACTTGGGTTCTAGTGTGTTTGCACTCATTTTGTTTTAATGAAAGCTTCGGTTGTTCGGTTTATTTTGGTATATTTCAGTTTCTTTGGTTATTTACGATTGAATTTGGTTGCTAATAACCGAAACCGAACCGGATCCAATGTGTTTTCGGTCTATAGCGGATTCAAATTGATTCATCCGAACCAACCCGAAACCGATTGGTTCCGAACCGAAACCATACCGAATTATGGAAAAAACCGAATGGTACTTCTACACTATGAACCGAAAATCCGAACAACCGATTAAACTGAACCGAAACCGAACGGTGGACCGAACGCCCAGGACTACAATAGAATTCGATTATTTTTTCTCGACCGCTCAAACAATTATCACGATCAGATGTGATCATTGTTTCAATGATTCTCATCGTATTGTTTTTACGTTCAGATCTGATCATTGTTCCAATGATTCTCATCATATTGTTTTTCTCTCTTGTAAAAGAGGGCTCTATTCACAGAGGAGAGGATGATTATTTACTTTCTTTCCAATCTGATGTGTTAATCTCCTGCATGGTCTTACGGCTCATGATCGATGAAAAAACAGAGTTGTATTCAAAGTTAATTGATTTGTTATGGAAACAACGTACACAAAAAAAAACCGCCATGGACTAGAATTGCAAAAGAGGATCCATAGATTAAAGGTAAGAGTTTGATGTTGTCCATAGATGATTTTTTTCAGAATTTATATTTTGATACAATATATTTGGTATCAAAATATATCACTGAAATTATGGTTCAATTCACTGAAGAAATGGCAACATGAACTAGGAGATTTAGTCTCTTTGTTTTATGGCTATATCCGTATAATCGGTTAAAATTGGTCTTTCCAATATTTATTTCTTATGGTTGAATCAATATATTAGATTCTAAACCGAAGAATATATATAGATCTGAACTGGAGTAAGACCAATGTAATACAACAAAGAGAATCGATGTTTACAATGCGACAAAGATTTGAAGATCACAAAATATTTAATAGAGTGAAGAATATATATAGATCTGAACTGAAGTAAGACCAATGTAATACAACAAAGAGAATCGATATTTACGATGCGACAAAGATTTGAAAATCGCAAAATAATTAATAGAGTTTTTACTCTATTAATCAAGACCTCTCAAAGGAATCATATCCCGTGTGTTTATGGTTTTATGCATCATTTTATCTTTTATTATTTGTTGTATTTTTAGTATTGTTTATCAGCATGTCTTATGTAATTTACTTGCAATCTAATTAATAAAGTTACGTTGTTGTTAAAAAAAACTAATAAAAATCCATCAGAGATGACAGAGAAAATATCGGATAAAATTATTCGTTAAAAAGCGTGAAGATTGAAAAAGTCCGTTTAAATTATAACGGCTTCAAACTCATCCATAGAAACGGGGATATATCCGAATTCCTAAATCCCAATTAGTTTCTAGGGATCATCAAAAGCTAAAAATAAACACTCTAATCTCTGAATCAGAAACACACGAATTGATTCCTCTTCCTCTCATAGCAATACACGTGTTCTTCGCATCACTCTTTATCTCGATTTTCATGGAAAATAAAAGAAAAACATAAAACCATAAACACACGAGATATGATTCCTTTGAGAGGTGTTGATTAATAGAGTAAAAACTCTATTTGATCAAAAAAATAAAATAAAAATAAAATAGATTCTTTTTGGCCCTCGAGAAGAATTTGTTTCCGTTTCTGGTTCCACATTAATCTCTCGCCGTTATCTCGTCTTTAATTATGAGGTAAGAGATGGTGTTTCTTTGCCGTTTTCTGATTCTGAATCCACTATGATTCTTGCGTTTCAGAGGTTTAACTATCGATGACGTTACAGAGCATTAAGAGAGAGGTTTAGCGATTGATGACGAAATGAAAACCAGAGAGGATTGGATTATTGATTTGATGTGATCATGGTGGAGAATATTCATGGGTTCCTCCGTTCCGGTTTACATATAGGAAAATTTTTGTTTTAAAATAAGTGTCGTTTTATAATTCCAATGAAAAATTTATTAAATTTATCCACTATTATATTTTTCTATTGGTTGAAATGTGGTAAAAAGATGTAAAATTAAATGTTTTCTTAATCTGTGTGTCAATACCCAAAACGAAAACTAAAGTGAAACGGAGGGAGTAAAATTTATAAAAACTCAACTGTGATTTAGAAGAAGATTATGTGTTTGTTGATTGTTGCTGAAGCAGAACAACACCTCACAAGGTTAGAGCATGATTAACCCAAATTTAGAATTTGGGGGGCTTATGATTTTTTTTTAATAATTTAGAAGTGTAAAAGTGAGTTAAGATGCTACGCTAAGTACCCTCGGTATTTTCGTGCTTCAATGGAATGTTCTTATTTTCGGGTACTTAAAAAAATTAAACTATTATTTTTATTAAAAATAATATTTATTGATTATTAAAAACATAATACAAGAAACACTTCAAACATAGCATTTAAATCAAACGTAAAAATAAAGATCAGAAAAAAAATGAGAATAATTTGAAAGAAACATCCGAACTCAGTTGTTGTCTTCATTATGTCCAAATTTACACCATATATTTTGAACCAAATCAGCTTTGAGTTGTTCATGTATATGTCTATCACGAATTTACTTTGAACACCCATAGAACCGACGATAAATGAAGGCATGTCTGTCGAATACGTGAGATCAACATGTGAACTTCCGGTGTCTTCTCCGTGTAGGAACTCTGAAACTTCAAACTGAGTGTATCTATTTCGTTCGTCTTCTACTATCATATTATGGAGTAT
>JABAYD010000343.1:0-19244 GCA_014822095.1 Diplotaxis tenuifolia
TATCGGACTCTTTAGCTAGAACTGCTAGGTCGTTTTACCGTGATCTTGCTTTTGTTGGTTGTTCTATTCCGGTCTGGATTCCCAGACCACCTCAAGCTTGAGTAATAGATCAGCCGTTTGCCGTCAAAAAAAAAAAAACAGTAAGCACTAGTTTTTGTCAAAGTATTTTTTTTTCTTACGAGTTTACCTACCTATCACTATGAATATGGAGAAAGAAATCAAACTTGGCCATTAACCTATACAATGTCATTAACTAATGTCAAAATTCTCAAATTAATGGATAGTAGATACTCGTACAGATAAATGCATAAACAAATGACAAGGATTCATAAAAAGAAAAAAACAATGTAGAACAAATATAAGAAGGAAAATGATGTGCTGCTGCAGTTCCAAAACCACTTTCTGCTGCAATCCTGGAGAAAACTCATGCACTTCTTTCAGTTTATCAATCTCTGATTGCATCAGAATCTGGTGCAGATGCCATATTCATGTTCCCAGTTCTGTACCGTTTGTATTTGAAGTGCCATGCTTTGCCTTTGAGAAATTGTTTCTTCTTCAACTAATGATAACCATTGTCCTTGAGATGCTTCCAATCTTTGTCAATTCGTATCAGACGTCCAGGAGCCCAACTAATCATCTTGTTACATATTAACGGTGACATGTGCGCATGCTTCCTCATTCTCAATGTCTGAAAGTTCTGTTCGTTCTTACCAAACTAACTTGAGCATCTGAATCAAGATTTGTGTACATGAGGCTCCTCCGATCAAAGAGATGATGCTCAGGTTGTGACATGACTTGTTGGTGTGAAGCACTTCCTCTGCTTTTCTTATGCCCAAGTCTTTGTTTAATCATCCAACACATTGTAGGCAGAATGTGTTGACTTAATACAAGTATATCTCTCACCATTCTCAGCCACTCTTGAGTGTAAAGGCATCAAAGCTTGTCAGATTGGGCTCCTTCAACTGAAATATTGTGTGTAAGAAACTTGCAGCAAGTTATATAATATATGTCCAAAAAGCATTAACATAGTGAGAAATTCTAGAGTAACTAACTTACCCCACCAATAAACTTCATCAGTTTATCACTAATTCAACTTGTCAAAACCGTCCATATTTACGTTGGAGGCAAAAACGAGAGATGCAAGGGAAGGATAAAGAAGAAACCTACAAGACCTGGTTTTTGTCTATGAGCTTCTGAGTTGAGAAGAAAGTCTTAGGCAGCTCAAACCAATCAACAATTCTACAGCAAAACGGTGGTTAAAGCTTCCGAGAAGTGACAAATACTTCTTCACTCTCTTCATCTCTTTTCCACGATGGCCTGCAAAATTGAATATTGAGTGCAAGTCATGAAATCACTGGTTCAACCTTCACATAGTTTTAGGTTAGAGAAACCTGTTACAGAAAGAGTCTGAGGCAAGAGTCGGAGGTTTTTTTCTACGACAAGACAATATTTTTTTTTTCTTTCCATTCTCTCAAATAACATCTTTAGAGATGTTATTCTATGGGGATTGTTTTTAACTAAAAATTGAGGTAAAGTATTCTTAAATCCTCTTTACAAAACTTCTTTTCTAAATACAGTTTACTTTTGAATAGCACTGAAGTTGATATAGTTTTTATAAATTATTAATTGAATAACAGGGGATTTCAAGTGATTTTTAATAGCTTTGTACAAACTCCATATTGAATAACAGAGAATTTGAAAAAGAAAATCCAAATCACTAATTGAATAACATGTGATTTTAATCAAATTTCACAATCTTCTCAAATCTTTTGTTCAATACACCCCCTTAAACTTTAGTTAGATGGGCTTCGACTCACGTGTGTGTTATGTGTTTAGGCTCTTCTTGGACTCATCTTCTCTTCAGGGTTTCTCTTGAACCACTTCATTACGGCGGCACAGTTTCTACAAATAACGATGCTAACTCTCGAAAACGGCAAGATTTCCTTTAGTTGCTTGAGCCGCTTCATCTCGGCGGCACAGTGGAAAAGCTTCTTGGACTCATCTTTTCTTCAGGGTTTCTCTTGAACCGCTTCATCTCGGCGGCACAGTTTCTACAAATAACGATGCAAACTCTCGAGAATGGTGAGATTTCCCTTTGTTTACTTTTGAACAACACTGAAGTTGATATAGTTTTTATAATTATTAATTGTATAACAGGGAATTTCAAGTGATTTTTAATAACTTTGTACAAACTTCATATTGAATAACAGAGAATTTGAAAAAGAAAACCCAAATCATTAATTGAATAACATGGAATTTTATTCAAATTTCACAATCTTCTCAAATCTTTTGTTCAATACACCCCCTCAGGTGTATAGTTAATAGTCTTTTTATATTTAAAAATAAGTACATTAAATGTTTTCTTAGTCTTTGTGTAAAAACCTAAAACGATAACTGAAATTAAACAGAGGAAATATAACTCAACTCCAATATTACCCAATGTAACGAAGTTAAACGCAATACAACTATATCGTATAATGTAGCATTTAAATTTGAAATTTGAAAATTCGAAAATTCAAAATTTTCAATTTTTATTTAATATATAACAAATTTCAAAAAAACAAAAGGGCAAAATCGAATATTCATGTTTCATTAAAGTTATGGAATAGAAGATTTGAGAAGTCCATAGGAGATTGGTTTTACCACAAATCGGGGCAATAAAGGAGATGTTTCTGAAGGATATTGAAATTAATGAGAGATATAGTGGATTTATTTTTCCTCTATGAGGACGTAGGAGATGATGTCTCGTACTTATGGAGAGTGAGTATGGGATAAAGCCAGGTCAAAATATCAACGTGCGGTGTATTTTCTTGGAAGCAGGTAAGGCTTATGAGTCGGTTGAGAGGAGGCTGTTTAAGCCGGACTATTCCACGAGCGGAGCGATTCTAGGGGCTTATAAAACACATAAAATGCACAGGATTGGTAAGCAGATTAGCTGCAAGGAATTTATGGAGTTGAAATCGAGAATGGTTGGGACTTATGTGATGCCTATTAGATAGAATAACTATCCGTGAATAGTTTAGATATGATTCTCCTATGTTCCTGTAAAGATACGAGAGTATATTTTGATACCATATTAAGTTCGAAGGGTTTCCAACCTAAAACTAATTACTAGGTGATTTGGTCCAAGTCACTTATATAATATTACTCATGTCCCATTTACTTTCACACAACATCCTCACTCGAGATAATGGTGCGTATAACCATTAACCTCGTAAAATCTATCATACCCCTCCAAGACCATGCTTTATTTTTTAGCGATCTCGGTATAACTGAGCCTTTTATGGACCATCAGCCAATAGGATGATCAAGCCACTGTCTGGGCCGGATTAATGGGTCAGGATGTTGGACCGGCTCTGATACCATATTAAGCTAGATGGGTTTCCAACTTAAAATCAACTGGTAACTAGTGGATTTGGTCCAAGTCACTTATATGTTACTTATGTCCCATTCATACTATCCTATCTAACAATGCTTTCATATATATACGCAGCAGAAAAGGAATGAAGAAGTTTGAGAGTGGATTCATTGTGGGTGATAAAGCATTTCCTAGTGTAGATTCTCCCAAAGATGCTGGCTATGTTCCAGACTTAGAGACTCCTTATTTTGATGATCAAGAAGCCGGAACTTGAAAATGATACACAAAGATCAAAACTTGTTTTGTGGTTAAAGTCATTCGTTGTATGATTCTCAACCAATTCATCACGCAAACGAGGTACGAATGATTGTTGAAAATACACAGAATCTGAGAATGTTTCTTGATTTAACAACCATTACTAAACAAATCTCTTTTTTTCATAGATACGGAACAGAGAGTGATCATAGTTACTTAAGACAAAGATTGCTATACCTTTAGATGAGGTATGGCTAAACATTGATATCAGGACAATCTTAACCGGCCTCGATGGATCAACTTCTGTTTGGCTATTTATAGTATAATTTCTCTTTCATGTATTGCTTGTATAGTTTCTCTGAGTTTTCTTTATCAAAAGCAAAAGATGTACACATGTTTTACTCGTTTTAAAGTAGCTTTCTGTTGAAATGTTAACATCAGAAGCTTCAGATTTCGACAACTAGAACCTAAACTTTTTTTTTTCATAGGTCTTTCTTTAGAGAGTATTCCGGTTTACTGTGGTTTAGTCTTGAAAGTGGAATCTTAACTCTTATTATTGTAGAAAATTAAGCAGCAGAAGCAGAAAGTACTACATGATAAAGATAATTAAAAAAAAAGAGAGAATGTGGCTTAAGTAACTAAGCATCACTGACTGCAACAGCCTCCTTTACTTCAGTGGTTGCGTTGCTCTTCTCCATTATAGGCTTCTCAACCTCAGGAACCACAAAAGCTGAAACTGGAAAAGTCCTGGACAGACCAGTCGGTGTCCTGAAATTGATCTTACCTGAACTTGTTGGCTGCTCCAGGACAAGCTCATTGAGAGTCACCCAAATAAGAAGCTCTTTGGCCTTAACACCGGTCAGCTTCTTGATCTTTCCGACTTCCACCACAGCAGTGACCTCAGTGCCATAAGAGACAAGTTTCCCAATAGTTTCAAACTTGTGAGTGATGCTCTTCTTCTGCTTCAGCCACACAATACCTGTTTCTCTGTCGTATCCAACTTCTTCTATGTCCTTCAATGGCAATAACCCATTAGGCATATTGACTTCCTTGAGGAAAACCTTCGTCTTCTCACGGCATAACTCATCTCCTGTGTATTTCTCTGCCCTAGCTCTAACTTCATCTGTAACTAAACCCATGTCACTGTTCTCTTCGTTTTTGTTTTTGAGATATGTCTTTTGAGGTTTTAGTAGTGTTGTTTGCCACTTTGCCTTTCCATTTATAGGTGGTGTCGTTTGAACTTACCCTTGTATCCTGTTTTCAATTACGGAAGTGCCACTGTGAGATTTATCAGACCGTTTACAAACGGTTCTAAAGTCAAAGATTAAAAGACATTGGGATGTGAAAAGCTTAACTCAACCTGAGTAAAGAAAGTAGTTGATCCATTGCCTTAAGTTCTGTCTAAATATCTACTCTATTAAAACAAAGTCTTCTTTTTATCTACCGATACAAGTTGTCATTTAAATTTAATTTTTTTTTCTAGAATGTTACAAATAAATAAATAATACAGGTCATATACTTGATTGAACCACATTACTTAAATCAAACCAACACGATTAAAATCTTTAAACCAAATTAAAAAAACGACGGTTTATCAAAATATGAAAATATACTAATTATATGAAACCAATGAATTTCATATCGTAACAGTTCCTTAACAAATATGGAAATCTACTAATTATATGAAATCAATAGGTTTTAGAAATAGTAATATACCGTTTAATATCTAATAGTTCGTTCAAAAAATGGAAATTTAATAATTAAATGAAATTGATATTTTCAGGTGTTTAATATTTTTTTTTTAATTTCATTGTTAATCATTTATTGAAATCATGAACTTAAAAATAGTAATGTATTTTAATATTAAATAACAATCACTCTGTTTTGATAAATTTCAACCGTAAGTTTTTTTTTATTAATTTTAAATTAAATGTAAAGCAAAACCAAAAAATAAATCTAAAAACTAAAAATGCGGGTTACATTTTTGTTTTTTTTTTCTTTACATATAAAAACTAAAAACCAAAACCAAAAAATGAAAATCAAAAAAAGAAATTTAAAAACTAAAATATTAAAAACCAAATCTAAAACAAAATTTGGAAAAAAACCTGAAATTAAAAACTAATGTAAATCAATCATCACCACAAATTTTGGACTACTGTTTTTTGCCAAACCATATTCTAAATAAAGACAAAAACCAATTATATAAATTTTAATCATAAAAAAAAATTCGGTCAAAAGGTCGTTAAACTTTAATCTGCAAAATCTGAATCGTTAACTTACTTCAAAATAACCATTCATTTATATTAAGATCATCCAATACCATATAATAAAATTTAATATAATAGGTGGATGTAAGTTGTTAGGTGAAATTAAATTTTGGGGTTATTGCGATTGAAATTGGAAAAGAAATAAACAAAAAAAATTGTAAAGCATTTTATAGGCCTTTATGCTTACAGTTGGGAAGATTTATGGTGTACATTAAAGTGGCCTGGGTTCGGAAACGGACGTCACAGTATATCACCAATAAGATATTGACACGTGTTGAACTGATTTTGCATTTGTGGGTAGGAGGACGTTCAGTCGCCCCCCTTATTTAATCACAGAGTCTGTTTACAACTTGCATATAAGAGAAAATTCAATATCGAAAAGAATGTACATGAATCAGTTGTTCCAAAAGATAACATCGAGGCTGCAAAATAAATAAAATAACTGTTCAATTATTTGTTTTTTGTCAACAAGTTTATTTAGCTTGTATTCATATAAATATTCTATTATACTCATATCGGAAAAGTGAATTAAATAAAACTTTATTTAAATCTCAAAATAATCAAAGATCATCGAACCAAAAAAACATAAATAATTAAATGTTAACAAAGAGTATTTCACGGATCATCCATACCCGATTGGATAAAATTCAGATATCTTTCTCCATAAATTGCGAACACTTAGTAAGCTTTTGTGTAATTGTAAAATTTGGTGTAAGTGTAAGTGTAATCTAAGTTGAACTAATTCGCACTTTTAGTAACTGTACAACTTAGTAAAAATTCAACTAATTTTGATTGTATTTGTTGAAGTTAAAATAAATAAAAAATAATTTATCGAAAAAAACTGGAGACATTACATTATGTGAAATTTATTTACGTAAGCTTAGTACAAGTATATAAAAGAACATGTTATAAACAACACAACTAATCTTTAATTGGCCAACTAGCTGCGGTCAAATGAATTTCATTGCAGAAGTCTCAAGCATCACATTGCTAGAAACAACGATCGCATTTCCACTGTGTTCTTTATTCATCTAAGGAGACTACAAACATCGATTCTATTATGGAGCACTAGTAATCATGTGACACGTTGGGATTTATTTTTTTCCAATAGAGACATAAACGTCTCAGGTTTTCCGTAAGCCCAATAGCCAGAGGATATTGAATTAGTGATCATGTAAAAATTATAATCAACAAATTCACGACTAAAACTAGGATAGTTATGAAAGAATCCTCTATCATCAACACTAAAAGCTAAGTTAAGCATACCATCTACATACTTGGCCAATGCCAATCCTCTCTCTGCAGCAACATGGATTTTTTACCTTCATTCCTCAAGTAAATGGAGGACGAAGAACTCATACATACCTCGCAAGTAGATGGCCTTTGGATTACCGGATTGGTAGCATGAATGTTCCAACATCATTAACCTAATCTATCCAATCATTCAAGTAAAGAGATCAACAGATCGATAGAAGTATTCTTCTCTGCCAATTAGATTGAACCCGAAGAAAGCAATTCTTGCACTACCAGAGTCCCGGAGATAGTTTGTTTCTACATTGGGGAGAATCTTATGAAGAATGGAAGGAAGCAAAGAAGCCAAATTGAAGAATCTTATGAAGAATGGCAGTAGTAACGACTGCGAGAAAACTAAGGTCCTATTTCCAGTCACATTCGGTCGCAGTAATGCCGTTCCAACCATTACGAACCGTTCTCCATAGTCTGAGCTAGTCACGAAGACTAGAAAAATGGGCGATCGAACTCAGCGAGTACGCGAATACAAGCCCCCACCGAGTTTAAAAGCCCAAGTCCTAGCCGACTTCATCGTCAAGCTTGCCTCCAAAGAAAATAGTCCGGGTATGAGCTCGACAAAATGGAAGTTACATGTCGACGGAGCATCCTCAAAAAAAGGGATCATGAATCAGAATACAGCTCGAGTCTCCAACCGAAGAAATAATCGAACAATCATTTCGTCTCATATTTAATGCCTCGAACAGCGAAGCCGAGTGTGAATCCCTGATCGTCGGACTATGGCTCGCTCAGAGTGTAGGAGCTCGAGAAATAAGCGCTTTCAGCGACTCACAACTAGTCACCAGCCAATTCCATGGAGTGTACGAAGCAAAGAACGAAAGAATGGAAGCTTACCTTGCGGTCTTACGAGATCTTGCAGAACAATTCGACAAATTCGAACTCGCGAAGATACCTCAAGGCGAGAACACGTCGGCCGATGCCTTGCCGCACTAGCCTCGACTTCCAGCCCCACGCTCAAGAGAGTAATACTAGTAGAGGGAATCGATAAACCTAGTATAAAAATTCCATGCAAAGAGATTAACGAGGGCGTCCACCACCGAATAGGGGCAATCATCACTAGAAGCCGAGCCTGGAATGCAGAACCAAACACGCTCGATGAAACCTCTCAAGACGATGAGATTGGTACTTCGAGAATACGAACAAGGAGCCAGATGGCCAACCCTCGAACAGAAAAATAGGGACTTCGCCGACCTCTCTTGAGAAGGCCGACCACGAGCCCTATACTGAAGCACATGCGATCTTCCAGAGAGAGCTCGAAAACAGGCCAGACTGGAGGATCCCCATATACAATTATATCAGCAAAGGCAAGCTCCCCGCATAGAAAGGGGAGGCTAGGAAGATAAAAGCATGAAGCTCGCGCTACTGTATCATGGAGGAAAAATTATACAAACGAAGCCTAGGAGAGTCCTATTTGCTATGCGTCTCCCCTCGAGATGCCTTTGGGGTACTAAAGAGAACTCACGACAGATCATGCGGGAGTCACTCCGGCGGAAGATCCTTGGCCATCAAAATCAAGAAGCACAGATACTTTTGGCCAACTATCGTCGACGACTGCGAACAATTTTCGCTAAAATGCGGCAAGTGCCAACGACACGCGCCGATGATACACCAGCCCACTCAAAAACTCTCGTCGATATCATCACCGTATCCCTTCATGAAATGCTCCATGGACATAGTCAGACCACTGGTTCCTTCCTGAACAAAGAGAATGCGCTTCCTCATAGTACTGACTGATTACTTTACTAAATGGATCGAAGCCAGCGCGTTTCCTAATATAACGAAAGACACGGTGGTCAAATTTGTTTAGAGAAACATCGTATGCTTGGACTACCATACGAAATAATAACCGATAACGGTATTTATATCCAATAAATTCACTGCCTTCTGCGAAAAATGAAAAATAAAGCTAAAAACAGCGTGTCCACAGTACCCGAAATGCAACGGACACGCAGAAGCTGCGAACAAAAACATAATGAACAACCTCAAAAAGAGGCTCAACCTCAAGAAAAAGAGATGGGGTGAAGAGCTACATGGCGTCTTATGGCCAGGTAGAACAACACCGCACACCGCAACACAAGAGACACCTTTCTCTCTCTCCTACGGAGTCGAAGCCGTAATCCCGGCCGAGATCGAAGTCTCGAGCCAACGACGCAGACTATGTCAAAATAATGCCGAGCTCAACGAGGAACTATTAATCGATCAACTGGAAATGATCGAAGAACGACGAGAAAAGGGCATCCATACGAGTGCAAAACTACCAACAAGCCACCACCCACTACTACGATTCTAACGTATGAGACCGCTCCTTCCGCGTCAGTGACCTAGTATTGAGAAAGGTCTTCACCGGGACCAAAGAAGGAGCGGGAAAGTTAGGAACAAGATGGGAAGGACCTTACAAGATAATCAAGGAAATAAGAAACGGCGTCTACGATCTGGAAAAATGCAGAACATGCTGACCAGAAATGAGACCTTGGAATGCCTACAGTCTCAAAAAGTACTACAAATGACAAAGCTCGATATCCAGCTGACGACTTAACACCGAGCTGGGGGACCCACTAGACCCAAACGGATTTAATTATAAGACTTGAACTACGACATGCTTGATCCCTAACGTGGGTACGTAGGCAGCTCGACACCGAGCACAATCGAAAATTTAACAAATCCTACACGATTCGACCTCGAATACGGTCTAACTAATCATTAACACTAACAAACACATCCCTCGGCCTCATGAAGGATGAAAGAGCAGATTCCTGATCAGCCTATGCCTCGATACAAACAAATATAGGGGTCATACTACTAAATATCATTACCAACTGTTAAGGTATCAACCAAATAAGTTCATCAAACCATAAAACACAAAGTACATTACAACCAAAAAACAAAAAAAAGTGGAACTAACAAACAACATAAGGGTCAACCCAGTTGATTAACCGAATCCTAAAATACCCCAGGAAGGTCGAGACGCTCCAGAGACAGGCCAAACACTTCATCTTGACCACTTTCAATCATATGATAGATCTACAAACTCTTAAGACGCTTTAGCTCGGTCTCGATCTCAAAACTGCCTTCCTCATACTCCGTCAATACATCAATACGCGACTGAACCTCATGTAAACGAAGATTGCCCTCCTTTTCCACCTTCATCGCACGCTACTTACCCTTAATTACGTCTAAGGACTTCTCATATTCCTGAATAAAGATCGCCGAGCTTGACGCTACTCCCTCCTGACAGCGATTTCCCGACATCGAGTTACCTCTTATTATTCTCTTTCATAGACTCGACGTCACCCTGTAGACCAACCTTCTCCTACTCAACAACCGCCAGCCTTGTTAAAAGATTGACTATATCCTCCTCAGACTGGTCCAACTTATCCATCAGGCCTTGAATCTCCTAAGCGTACTTCGCCTCCCTCTCTTTAGCTTCGTCGGCAGTAGATCACAACTGCTGGATCGTAGTCAAATGCCCGGCAACCTCCTCCTTATCAGGAAAATCGATCAGACGCTTCTCCATCAGCGCATCGTACTCATTGCTCGCCTTGATAGCATATCACCACGATAAACAATTTACTAACTCAAGAAAGATCGGAAAGAAGAAAGCAAGTCTTTACCTTAGCATTCGCGACCACCATACGTATATACTCGTCCCGATTGTGCATCCTATCTAATGGAAGAAGGTCGCAGCTACTCGATCTAATATCGTGGCAAACACCGGCCAGACGTGCAATGTCATAAAGGAGACTACCTTCCGCCTCAGAACGAACGACCGGAGAAGGGATCTCCTCCCTTCGAGATAAAGGACGGCCATGATTAATCCTAGAAGTACCTTCTCCACGACTCCTCTCAGGAGAAGCCACGAGAAGCAATGAACTCGAGCTCAGAGAGAGGGTGGTCTCAAGATAATGACGTCGAATTCGAGCCCCCGCAACATCACCATCACGAGCTCGATCTCCAACGGATTCAGTGGAATCAGCCCAGGCGGCCTGACTTCCAGCTATCGGAATAACGACGGCCAAGGGCTCAAGTAAAAGCCCCGGATCTCGGCCCCGTGGTCTCGAGCACGACGCCTCACCCCGAGAGATAGAGATGATCCTTGATACGATCATAGCGAATGTAAGTACTCTGGGTTGGTGAATAACTGAAGAAGACACACTGAGATGAGCGATTTTCAAGCTTTTGCCAAGTGTAGGGTTTGAGCCAAGGGTAACACGCACAACTAAACACTCGAAGATTCTGATAATTTGGAGGTTTATCAAATGTGAGATTTAGAGAATCGAAAAGAGTTTTGTTGTAAGAACATGGAGAACATGAAAGAGAATAGAGAGATTTCAGAAATGAGAGAGAGAGTAAGAGGAAATCTATTTCCTTGCTTCATTAGGTTTCTGGTTACATCCAATAAATAGACAAATACAATAGGCAAGTTGACATCATAATGCAATAAACAATAAAGTGCATAAACAAGACAAAATGTCTCATCGAGTTGGATGAAAGATACATCTTAGCCATCTCTCTTTTCCTTACACCAGCATGTGACTTTCCTTTGTTTTCTCATTCCAACAGGTCTTTTGACCAGTTTAAATAATTCCAGAGCCTCTTGCATACTCAGAAGAAATTCACTTCAATCTTGCTTTCCTTTCAAGATAGGTTAGGTTAAGAGATACACTATTGTACAGACATACTACTTTCTCTACATGGATGGTCTTCTTATTTCTTCTTCATGTCAACAAAAACAAAAGCAAAAAAAAAAAGAGTAGAACATTTCATGGAGGGGAGATCAGTGACATGTGAGGTCTATGAGTCCATGCTTAGGATGAATGAACTCAAAGACTTTAGTACTCGTAGCTTTTGTGAAGATATCAACTAACTGGTCTTCACTTCTTGTTTAACATGGTAGGATGATCCGTTGCTCCACAACATGTCTGAACTTATGACAATCCACCTCAATGTGTTTGGTTCTCTCGTGAAACACATTGCTGGATGCTATGTGTAATGCAGCTTGATTATCACAATGCATTGTACTTGGCAATGGTGTCTCTAGATCCAAATCCTTGAGCAGGTTCCTGATCCAAATGAGCTCACTAATAAGCTTCCTCATTGCTCTATATTTTGCTTCAGAACTTGAACATGATACAACCTTCTGCTTTTGCTCTTCCCAATTAATAAGTTGCCTCTAATGAAGGTATAATGTCCGGTTTTAGACCTATTGTCCACCCTATCTCCAGCCTAATCCGCATCACCATACTTGGTCAATGACTTGCTTGTATTCACCGGAAAGGCTTTAATGGATGAGATTTATTTGGTCTTCATGATCAAACGGTCTGACAAGAATGGCCAGTTGATCAGGGCAAGTAGTAATACCTTGTAAGTAAACATCAATGTGGGAACCAAAATTCACACTGTCAATCTTCCGTAAAATAAGGAAACTTAGGAAAACCCTAATTCTTCAGAAGGTCCCGGATCTTTGCGGAAACACACTATAAACGAAAAGAGATAAATAGAATATGAATGAAAATATTGCGCAAAGGCTATTATTGATATAAAGATGAATCAAAAAATTGAAAGCTGTTACAACATAGAGAATTGAGAAACTTGGACGACCAAAACGTTCTAAGTATCTGACTTGCTAGTCTAGCCACCTAAGTCCTAAATTAGTCTAAGCTAAGAGCAGATTTTCTAGGTCAGAAACTTATGTCCCCTCTTGGCTTCGACCTTGTGCTTATATACTCCTTCTCTAGGCGGTTTAGTCTTTGATTTTCCGCCCCGATTTGTGTCTATCAGAAATCTTCCATTTATCTCGATCTTCGTATTTATCCTTGGAAAACTTCTATTTATCTCCAAACTTGACATTTATCTTCTCCTGCAGACAATAGAAAAACCGTCACTATATCCTTGGGCGGGATTTTGTCTAAAAGTCGTGACTCTGCCTTTATCGCATTTTAGGACCTTTCGGCCCGATCTGCGTCCTGGCCATTTTGCGATCTTAGAAGGGATCGTTCCAAGATAAGATGTTGTTTCTATAAAACTTCTCGAGCTAAACGTATAGTTTGATAACCTTTGACGCTTGGTTTAACCGTTGCCGTTTCATATGATTTACTCAAGTTTTTTCGAGAAAACAAGTCTTAGCGGTTTTCATCGTAAAGTTCCGACGATAATACGGATCATGACAAAACGAGAGATGTTCCGATTGTTGTTCGGAGTATGATCGAGTGGAGGGACATTGCCTCGTGTCCGGACAATTCAAATGATTTGGTTCGGCTCGGCCGGTATCGGACCGAACGGCCTGACTAGCTCGTCGGTCGGCGAGCTGAACGTTTTGTTCCAGCTCGCCGACTTGACGAGCTGAACGTTTTGTTCCAGCTCACCGGCCGGCGAGCTAGTTGAGCTCGGCCAACTCGCCGGTCGGTGAGATCGGCCAACTCGCCGGTCGGTGAGCTGGACGTCTTGTTCTAGCTTCGGTCGTTCCTTGTTTTGCCGATCCGGGATGCTCTCGAAAAATTTAAGGCGATGTAATCGTAGACGTTGATTTTGAGATTACCGTTTTTGACCCCTACAGTTAGACCCCCGCTTGCAAGTTCGAGAATGAGTCTTGCGGGTGAGTAAAAGTTGTTAATTGGAATCTACAGTTGTGATCGTTTCTTTCTCCGAAAAAGGAAACTGATTATACTATTGTGGAAAATAATCCTTGTTTCTCTATAAGTATTGGATCATCACTTCTCATTCTCTTCACATATTCTCAACTTCTCACTCAAACTTCCTCCTACTTCCCTCCAGGAAATTGCCTTGTCAAGATGGCTTCCTCTAATAAAGGTCAAAAAACCGTGATGTCCCGATCAACGACAATCCCGGAGCAGGTCTACCAGATTCTTCCATGGCCATTCCTGCCCATATTGCAGAGTGCCTTTCGTTTCAGCATGAGATGGATCGCTGTGATTCTGAACAGGTGTCGAGCCCATTTCATGCCACTCTAACGGATATGCCCGTTTCTACTGAGGCGCCTGACGCCGTCCTTGACAAGTCGGGAAGTGTTGCTACATAACCTGTGGCGAACACCACTGCCAAGCCGTTGAGCTCTCCGTCCGTCTCTACTCCTACTGAAGTTGAACCAGCTGTGGTCTCGATGCCTCCGGCTCCGGCAAAGAGAGAGATCATTTTGGGGCTACCGGCGCTTAGTGCGACACCGGCTCCTTCGGCCAGAGGTAAAAAAAGATCCTGCGCGAACCCTGATACCTCCAAGAAGAGGAGATGTTCGAAAGGTTCTGAGGCTGGTCCCTTGTTGAACAAGACGCTGAGCTCGGATCTGATGTCGCAGCATCGAGCCAAGGTATAAACTTGCGAGTACACCTTTATATATTATTATTTATTCTTGGTGTCTGATCATCTATCTTATTGCTCAATTTGTTTCATTAATTGATGGGGTGATTAACGAATGTGGGTCCGAGGTTGAGCGTTTGGCGAGGGAGCTATCTGAGTCGCAAGAAATGTCCGTTCAGCTCAAAGGGAAGTTGAAGGTGATCGAAGATGCTCATTCCGTGGAAGTGTCTCAATTTGAGGCTAGGATTAGCGACTTGGAACGAGATCTTGGAAAGACCGTGAGCTCTCTTCTTAAGGCGAAAGATGCGGGGAAGGCTAAATCTTTGGAACTGCGCAGACTCTAACGCAAGGTCAAAAGCTTTGAAGGATTGACGGCTCATGAAATTGAGGGTGTCAAGGAAGGCGTTCATGCCGAGTTTGACGCCTGTAATACAAGGATCACCGACTCTCTTGACAAGCTGTTGGCTATCCATTATAGGGATGTTGATTTGGCCGCCATCGATGGTGGGACGAGCAAGGTCCATCTCTTTTTGGGTGAGGCGCCTCCATCTCCGCGGTCAGAGGAAGCTAGACTTCTTGCACGCAAGGCGGGGTTATTGGGAACGGAGGGCGGTTTTGGTTTGGTTCTTGCTGGCCTGAAATCTGAGTGTGCCCCCCCCCCCCAGCCAAGCATGGACGAAGGCAAGGCTCAAGGAGTTGAAGAAGGTGGTGATGGTTTGGTTGCGAGTTCTAATGAATTGATGGGCGAGGATGAGACTCCATGTGCGGAGGATGTTTGAAGTTGTAGTCTCGTGTGAGACTGTATTTTTTATTTTCTTGCTTTTGTTTTGGCCACGTGTGGCAGTGTTTTTATCTTGGGACTGGCCGTTTTGGCTAGGAATCCCCGTTGCTTCGGCAACTTTTTTGAAGAATCAGTCGGTTTACGTTTCTTAAAAAGAATGTTGTTGTTTGTACGAACGTAGAGGGAGGTCCGCGAGTTCTCGTCTCGCATCCCAACTCTTTTGTTTATCGCCTTATTCGTCTGCTCGCTCTAGGAAGTTTTGGAATCAAGTGAGCGCTCAGATGTAGACAAAGAGACATGCCTTTAGGATCTCATTTCATGCCTTGAGACGTTAGAGACCAGTGTGCTGGGTTTATGGCTAATCGGCTTTCGTTTCGCCTGTTGCGATTTTAACCTGATTCCGTACCGATTTAAAATCCGTGATAGGTTCTAGGCTTATACGACTTGTCTGGTCGGAATCGAGCATCGCCGAAGGTGCTGACCGAAATTTGGATTTCTTTATAGCGCTATTACCCTTGTGTCGGGTGTACGAGAGCTGATAACTTGAGTTTGTTTAGAACTGTTGCGAGTTTGTTGTTATCAGCAACAAACTTAGGGGACAGATGTTACCATTGCTTGGACTTTCGTGAAGGATTCGTATTTTAAGAAGTTTTGTATGTTTTATAGTCGCGGATGGACTGTTTTTAATTTGAGAATGACGGTTTTCTGGATATTGGCGACGTCTCGCTATATTCAGAATTTTGTTTTTCTTTTTGTCAAGTCGTTGAAAATTGTCTGAGAAACTTCGAGTTTTGAAATTTTGGGAATATACGAGTATACGTATACGTACCCACTCCCCCCTTTTTTAATGAGGGGGACAGCTGGTCTCGTCTTGAGACGAGATGCCTACGTACTCTTTTACAGGGATCAAGCCGTCTCGTAGTTCAATTTTTGCAGAAATTATTGCTTAGTGGTAGTATTTCTTGAGGTGCATTGTGTTCCAAGATCGGGGAATTTCGATGTCCTGCATGTTCGCAATCTAATACGCGCCTGGTCTGACTACCTTTATGACCTTGTATGGCCTTTCCCAGTTGGCTCCCAGTTTCCCGGTGTTTCGTTCAGCAGTGTTATGGAAGAATTTTCGTAAGACAAGTTCGCCTTCTTTAAATCTTCGGCCTCGTGCGTTCGAGATGTAGTACTTTGCGGCCGCTTTTTGATAATTCTGATATCGCACGAGGGCCTGGTCCCATCGTTCATTAATCAGATCGAGTTCATAGAGTAGCATTAGGTTGTTCTCCTCTTCTCTTTCTTGGAGCAGCCTCCTGCATACTCCCGGAAATTCGACCTCTGCCAGGATCATGCATTCCGCCCCGTACACGAGGTCGAATGGGGTCTCACCTGTTGCTCGTCTTGGTCACGCGATGTGACCACAAAAATCATTCGAGCTCCTCTGTGCATTTACCTTTTTTGGCATCAAGGCATTTTTTCAGGCTTTCGAGGATAGTTTTGTTGATGGTCTCGGCCTGTCTGTTGCCCTGAGGATATCTTGGAGATTGCGAACATGCAGGACATCGAAATAAACTGAGACCTGTTATCCGTTACGATTTTGTAGGGGAGTACGTGTCTGCAAACGATGGTTTTCCATACGAAATTTCCAACTTGGGCATCTTTGATCCTTGCATAAGAATCTGCTTTGACCCATTTGGAGAAAAATTCGGTCAGGACTAGTAAGAAACGTTTTTTCTTTGTTGCGTGCATAGGTCCAACTATATCCATTGACCATCGCATGAACGGGTATGGTGCCGATATGGACGAGAGAACTTCCGCCGGTCGATGGATAGTTGGGGCGTGTCTCTGGCACTTTTCGCATTTTCGTGCAGAATCCTCGTAGTCCTTGACCATTGTCGGCCATAAGTATCCGTGACGCTTGATTTTTTTTCGCGATGGATCTCCCGCCGGAATGATTTCCACAGGATCCGGAGTGTACTTCTTCCATTATTCTCTGTGCCTTTTCTCCTTCTAAGCAGGTCATGAGTGGCCCGAATAATCTCCATTTTTAGAGCTCTCCGTCGACCAGAACATATCGTGCGGCCTGGGTTTTTATTTTTTGGGCCGCCCATTTTTCCGACGGGAGTTTCCCGTAGGCGATATACGCAAGGATTGTTTCCGTCCACGGATGGCTGAACCCGTAACTGGACTTGTCAGTGTCCGCGGGAGGCTGATCGTCGGTTTCGTCGACGTCGTCTTCTGGTGCATTGATCAGGTTTACGACTACGAGTGGTCCGATACTAGGATGTTCGATGAACTCCATGGGGATTACCTTGCTCAAACCGGGGGGGGGGGTCCGAATTGGATGCTAAGGCGGGCAACACGTCCGCTTGAGCGTTTTTGGACTGAGGAATTTGAGTGAGGGTAAATTGATCAAAATTTTGAGCTAGATCCTGCATGGTCAGATATGCCTCCAATCTCTCATCCCTCGCTTCGTATTCCCCGCTGAACTGGCTGGCCATTAGCTGAGAGTCACAGTAGGCGTGAAGGTTGCGTGTCTTTAGACCGGGAGTCAGCCGTAACCCTGCGATTAGGGCCTCGTATTTGGCTTCATTGTTTTAGGCGTGGAAAACTAATCGGAACGACTGTTCCAACACCTCTCCCGTTGGGGCCGCAAGTCGGATACCGATTCCGGAGCCATGTTTAGACGAAGATCCGTCAACGTATAGGGTCCACGTCGAGTTTGGCTCCTGGTTGGGTGCGCCTCCCGTTAGGAGTTCTACTAAGAAGTCTGCGAGTACTTGTGATTTCGCACAAGTCTTTGCATGGTATTCGATGTCGTATTCGCTCAGCTTAATCGCCCATTTTGCCAATCTTCTGGACTGGCTGGGGCTGTGCAAGATCGTGCGGAGCGGGAATGACGTGGACACAATGATCGTGTGGGATTGGAAGTACGGCCTTAGTTTTCTTGCCGACATTACCACCGCGAGTGCCAATTTTTCCATCATCGGATATCGCGTTTCCGCATCCAGTAGAGTTTTGCATACGTAAAAGATTGGCTTTTGCTCGCCATGTTCTTCTCGGATGAGGACGATGCTTACTGCAGTTAATGATACTGCAATATACAGGAATAACGGTTCCCCTTCTACGGGTTTCACGAGTACTGGTGGTGTGGCTAGGTAACGCTTTAGCTGTTGGAAAGCCTTCTCAAATTCCTCGGACCACTCAAACTTTTTTGTTCCCCTTCAAAGTATCATAGAAAGGGAGACACTTATCCGTTGATCGCGAGATGAAATTGTTAAACGCTGTGACCCTCCCGGTCGGTCTTTGTACTTCGCACTTAGTTCTACGGGACACAATATCTATTAGTGCCGTGATTTGTTTTGGGTCCTCATTCCCTTGGTAGGTGATGAGGTATCCCAAGAATTCTCCGAATGCGACGACAAACCGGCACTTGGCGGGATTCAGCTTCATTTTGTGCAAATTGAGCATTTCGAAACATTCTTGGAGATGTGTGACATTATCTTGCTCTTCGAGTGATTTCACGAGCATGTCATCGACGTACACTTCAATTGTTTTTCCGAGTTGTTCAGAGAACATGCGATTGAATAGTCTTGATAGGTCGCCCCGACATTCTTAAGGCCGAATGACATTACTATATAGCAGTAAGCTCCGGATCAGCTATGAATGCAGTTTTCTCTCGATCGTCGGGGTTCATCATGATCTGATTGTACCCGGAAAAATCGTCCATGAAAGATAAGAGTTTGTTCCCTGTTGTTGCCTCGACCAAGCGGTCGATGTGACAATGGGTAGCTATCATTAGGACATGCTTTATTAAGATCGGTGAAATCGACGCAGATTCGCCACTTCCCGTTATTTTTCTTGACGACGACTGGGTTAGCGAGCCAGTCAGGATACCTGACTTCCGTTATGGACCATGTGGGAACCGAAATCCACCACCGTCAATTTACGTCAAATATGGAAACTCGGGGAAAAC
>JABAYD010000359.1:0-12399 GCA_014822095.1 Diplotaxis tenuifolia
TTTGTATTGGTGTATACATGTGTTTTACATAATTGTTACTTTTTCTATTCTATATGTTCATGTAGAATATAAATACATCTTATTGACATTTTGAAATTTGAGTTTAGTTTATGAAAGATTTAAATTAACATTGGATTAGAGTTTATATTAAGGTTTAGCGTTTACTAATTGAGGTTTAGGGTTTAGTTTTTATGGGTGGGGTGTGGTTGGGGTCAGATATATGATTTACGGTTAATTAAGTACTTTACATTATTGTCATTTTTTCTATTGTATATGCTCATGTTGAACGGAAATACATCATATTGACATTTTAAATTTTGGTTTAGTTGATGAAAGATTGAGATTGACATATATTATGGTTTATATTTCCATGTAGGGTTTAGGGTTTAATAATTGAAGTTTAGAGTTTAGATTTTATGGGATGGAGTGTGGTTAGGGTCAGATATATGATTTACGGTTTATTAAGTATTTTAAATAATTATCACTTTTTCTATTCTATATGCTCATGTAAAATGGAAATAAATTTCATAGACATTTTGAAATTTGGGTTTAGTTTATAAAAGATTGAGATTGACATTGAATTAGGGTTTACATTTCCATGTAGGGTTTAGGTTTTTGGGTTTGAGTTTAGTGATTGAGGTTTAGGGTTTAGTTTTTATGGATTATTAATAGTGTTATAATCATATACTATTTCAGTGATATGGAATAAACCCTTTAGTGCATATGTATGTAGGTCGTTCATCCTTTATGTGTTATTTCGACTATATGAAATATAACAGTTAATACAAATGTGTGTGGTTCATAAACGTATAACATAGATGGCTCCTCTTTTTTTTTATCTTCTATCACCTTTATCAAGCAGCAAATTGTACCTTTATCAACCAGCAAATTGTTAAAAGAAAAGGTAAAACCGGTTGGAAAATGGTATAAATATCTAACATTACATTATGTCAAAATCATCGCTCCTTACTTAATTTATGTTCTATTTATGGCTATTTCACAAATTAGCCCATTTTTTAATATCTCATATTATTACTCTACGGATCATGTTTTCTATTTTTTCGCCATATTGTAACGATCATATTGCCGACAAAGAAAATAACAATCATGTTAACACTTAATTAAGGTTTCCATCGAGATTAACAAGGTTATCATCAAGTCAAGGTAAAATAGAAAAGGACAGCAGAGAAAGAGGTGCCATCATTATACTAATATCCATTTTTAATTATTAAATTAATTATTTTGCAGTTCGAGAGAGAGAGAGAAGAAGAAGAAAGATGAGAAGACGAAAGAGAAAACAAGATTATATGACAGAGATAACTATGGAAACAGCTGTTATTGTCTGAGGCTAAACAATCATCTTCTTCTTCTTCTTTCAATCTAGATTTGGTGTTCGTAGAAGATGATGGATAAGCGTTTGGATTCAATGAATCAGATGGCGGAAGAGATCATGAGAATCCACAGATCTTTACCGCCTAGACCAGACATCGACGATGTCGAAGCTGCGACTTCTCTGATACAGAACGTTGAGAAAGACGAACAGAATCGTTTCGACGCCATTGACAGACAGATCAAAAGCTCCGAAGTTCCTCAGGAGCTTTTCAACGTGTTGCAGGAGATGAAGAGAGGTCTTGTTCGTTTCCAGGGCAAAGAACAGAAACGAGAAGCCACCAAAGTTCTCGATCTCGAATCTGCACACGTCTTGTTTGACGAATTGATTCATAGAGCTTCTAATTGTATATCTTCTCCTCCTTCCTCCAATGTCTCCACCGCTGTGTCTCGGCCTCCACCGGTTCTTTCTCCGGCGAGTTTGAATAAGTCTCCTGTCAAGTCCAAGGAGATGTTAACAACTCGCGACGATACATTTGTGACCAAGGTCAAAGCTTCTCTCTATAGTGACGGGTTGTTAGCACCTCGCAAGCCTCAGGTTTTTGATTCAACACTTGAGGCTAAGAAACCCACCGGTGAGTTGGCTTTGACCAAACCCTTCAATTCTTTGAGATACTTGCTTACTAATTGTAGTGGAATCCTTGCTGTGTTTATGTGTAGGCCATGATGGTGAGAAGATGAGTCTCATAAAGCTTGCTACTTTGATTGAAGTATATGCCAAGAAAGGTACTCAGGAGCTGAACCTGCAGCACAAGCTGATGGATCAGCTCGAATGGCTTCCAGATTCTATAGGCAAGTTATTGAGTCTAGTTAAGCTAGATCTGTCTGAGAATTGCATTACGGCACTACCAGGAACCATAGGAGGGCTTTCGTCTTTGACGAAGCTGGATTTGCATTCGAATAGAATCGCTCAGCTTCCTGAGTGTATAGGAGATTTGATGAACTTGGTCAACCTGAATCTTAGTGGAAACCAGTTAACGTCTCTGCCATCATCGTTTAATAGATTGATCAATCTCGAGGAGCTTGATTTGAGCTCTAACAGCCTCTCTGTTCTCCCTGAACCCATCGGCTCTCTCGTGAGCCTCAAGAAGCTGGACGTTGAAACAAACAATATCGAAGAGATTCCACATAGTATCTCAGGCTGTTCTTCCTTAAAAGAGCTCCGTGCAGATTACAACAGGCTTAAAGCTCTTCCGGAAGCTGTTGGGAAGATAACTACCTTAGAGATTCTCTCTGTTCGTTACAATAACATTCGGACGTTACCTACAACAATGTCCTCCATGGGTAACCTCAAAGAGCTGGATGCGAGTTTCAACGAGCTTGAGTCAGTACCAGAGGGCTTATGTTATGCTACAACGCTTGTTAAGCTGAACATTGGGAACAACTTTGCCAACCTGAGATCACTCCCGGGGCTAATAGGCAACCTTGTGAAACTAGAAGAGCTTGATATGAGCAATAACCAGATCCGTTACCTTCCTTACTCTTTCAAAGCGCTTACACAGCTACGTGTTCTTAACACACAGCAAAATCCACTTGAAGAGCTTCCAAGGGATGTAATCCAAAAGGGCGCTCAGGTTATTTTCTCATCTCAGTTTGTTTTGGTCCTTCTTCGACAATTCTTGTATGTGTCTTGTCATGGATGATTGACTGTTTCGTTTTACCATCCTCTCAGGCTGTGGTTCAATACATGAATGATCTTGTGGAGGCAAGAACCACCAAGTCACAAAGCACTAAACAGAAGAAGAGCTGGGTCGACAGTATCTGCTTCCTCTGCAAGTCCACCAACTAGAGAACACATGAAGATCCTTTAAACCACTCATGACAATGTCTTGACCTTTTATCATCAGGTAGATTTGTTTCTCACCGCTTCAAACATATGAAATCCCAAACAAAGAACCCAATGTACACTTGTATTCGTTCATACCTGACTGGTTCCTGAGGTAAATGTAATTCAATTTCGTTATCTCGGAGTGATTGTAATCTTGTTGTTCTTGATGTAATTCACTTGTTCTTTCCTTTTGATATGGCCATACATTGATGCAATTTGAGATCATAACCGGAGTTGTGAATATGTTTAATTTCAGAATAACATCAAGTCTCATAGAAGATATGGTCATATGGTTTTTGTGTTTTGTTTTGACATGTGCTATCATCAAACCCTTCAGCTACTTAGAATGTTTAGTTAGTTTAGTTCTTATTCTGACTTCATTTTCTGCACCAAATAAGATCATTTCTTTCTGATCCATTTTACTCCACACAGATTCTTCATGCGATTCAT
This sequence comes from Diplotaxis tenuifolia, assembly GCA_014822095.1. Lineage (NCBI taxonomy): Eukaryota > Viridiplantae > Streptophyta > Magnoliopsida > Brassicales > Brassicaceae > Diplotaxis > Diplotaxis tenuifolia. The sequence continues at coordinate 3,668 of JABAYD010000359.1, forward strand.
AACACCCACAGCTTCAGCTTTTATAAGTTATTTGATACACTTTAGATGTAGCGAACGTGTAAAATAGCAGAGAAAAAAGAATCAGACGTTGTATCGATCACAAAAGTGTATTACAATGAGTTTTTCTTTGGAGTTTCTCTCTCTCCTTTCGTGATCAAAAGATTACAAATCAACTGATAACCTTTCTCTACTCTCCTCCTTCCTTTTTATACTCGCTACTCTCTTCTCACTACTCGCCTCATGCACTCTACATGACCAACAAACGCACGTGCACTGTCGATGACACAACACCTGAGCCGTTATCCTTTATTCCTTATTCTTCTTATCTTATCACCCAATGAATACCAACACTCATGGGCCGAAACTTGCGTCATCCTTTCTCAGATCTTTTGGGCCCTACGCTTGTACTGGTACAAGATAGGAGGGTGTACTGCTGCATACGTATCAATACCATCGCCATCGAAATTAACCTTGTTCTCAAGGTCAAAGGTCGGAAAACGCTTAGTGATGGCTGCTGCCCATTCCCAAATGCATTCGTGACTAGGAAGACCCAACCACTTAATCAACACTTCTTTCTGCCCGGAACTACCATTCACCCTTGTATCAACCACCTTTTCTGGTTCCACCACCATTTCACCTTCACTGCTCAACTGAGGAGGCAAGGGTGAGATGTCTGTCACGTCTCCCACCGCTTTCTTAAGCTGAGAAATGTGGAAAGTGGGATGAATCTTAGCATCAGATGGGAGCTTGAGCTTGTAAGCCACCTTGCCGACTCTTGCTTCCACCTCAAATGGCCCATAAAACCGTGCTGACAGCTTCTCATTCAACCTCCGTGCCAGAGAGCGCTGACGGTAAGGCCGGAGTTTCACATACACCTAATCTCCCACATCAAACTCTACCTCTCTACGATGGTGATCAGCACGTTCCTTCATGAGCTGTTGTGCTCGGTGCAAATGTTTTGTCATCAACTACAGAGCTGCATCACGTTCCTTAAGCTGCTCTTCTAACTCTGCATTTGTCGTGGACCCATTCTCATACTTCACCCACGCAGGTGAGTCACGACCATACAAAGCTCTGAAAGGAGTCATTTGAATCGCATAATGGAAGGATGAGTTGTAACTGAACTCTGCCCAAGCCAGATACTGCAGCCACGTCTTCGGTTTATCCCCAGCGAAACAGCGCAAGTAGGTCTCCATGCTGCGGTTAGTGACCTCGGTCTGTCCATCAGACTGCGGGTGATAAGCAGTACTGAAGCACAGCTTGGTTCCTGATAAGCGGAAAAGCTCCTTCCAGAAGGAGCTAGTGAAGACTTTATCACGGTCCGAGACAATAGTCCTAGGAAACCCATGCAGACGAACAATCTCTTGCGTAAACACCAATGCTACATCTGTTGCAGAAAACGGATGGCTCAGTCCAATGAAATGGCTATACTTAGTCAATCGATCCACCACCACGAGCACTGCATTCTTTCCCTGAGAACGAGGAAGGCCTTCCACGAAGTCCATTGAGAAGTCCTCCCAAACCCGCTCAGGAATAGGTAATGGTTGAAGCAGTCCCCCTGGAGCCAAAGTTGAGTATTTCTGACGCTGACACACCGCACACGAAGCCACAAAACGTCTGATATCAGTCATCATCCCTTCCCAAAAGAATACCTCTCCAATCCGCTTCTGTGTTTTCACCACTCCCCCATGTCCACCAAACTTCCCACCGTGATACTCATTCATTATCAACCCTACCAACGAAGAAGATTTAGGCACCACCAGCTTTCCCCGACGGAGAAGACGACCCTGTACTATTGAGTAGTCCGGATGTGTAGCAGGATCAGTCTTCCAGTCAGTAATTATCTTTTGTAACCCAGCGTCTTTATCAACCTCACTAGCCAGCTCCTCCAACTGGAGTACTTGAGCCACTGAAACTGCGAAAAGCTCCTTGACTTCCACAATCTGAGACAACGCGTCAGCAGCTTTGTTTTCCAACCCCGGTTTGTACACGATCTCAAAATCAAATCCCAACAGTTTCGTGAGCCACTTCTAATACTCAAGGTTGACCTCACGCTGCTCCATAAGGAAACGTAGGCTCTTCTGGTCAGTTCGAACCACAAATTTTCTCCCCAGCAAATAGTGACGCCACTTCTGAATAGCAAAAACGATTGCCATTAACTCGCGTTCATAGATGGACTTGAGCTTCTGCCTGTCCGTAAGGGCCTGACTGAAATACGCAATAGGCTTGTGATTCTGCATGAGTACAGCTCCCAAACCAACCCCTGACGCATCCGATTCTATCACAAAAACCTCCTCAAAGTTTGGCATTGCAAGCACTGGTACCGTGGTCATGGCCCGTTGCAGTGACTGGAAAGCTGTATCAGCCGCGGCAGTCCAGTTGAACTGGTCTTTGCGAAGCTGGACTGTGAGTGGTCTAGCAATGCTTCCGTAATCCTTCACAAACTTCCTATAGTAGCCTGTGAGCCCAAAGAACCCTCTCAACCCTGTCACATTTTTTGGGACAGGCCACTGCAGCATAGCCTTAATTTTTTCTCCATCCACGGCAACTCCTTGCCCCGAGATTATGTGTCCTAAGTATTCCACCTGAGAAGTGCCGAAGCTACACTTCTTTCGGTTGGCATAAAGCTTGTTCTCCTCCAGGACACGTAACACAAGCGAAAGGTGCTCCTGATGTTCCTCCTCACTGCGACTGTAAACGAGAATATCATCAAAGAACACCAGCACGAACCTCCTGAGATAAGGGCGAAACACCTGGTTCATGAGTGACTGGAATGTCGCGGGAGCATTAGACATACCAAAGGGCATGACGAGGAACTCATAGTGACCGTCATGTGTCCTAAAGGCTGTCTTAGGTACATCCTCCTTCTTGACGAGAATTTGATGGTACCCTGACTTCAAGTCGAGTTTAGAGAAAACCGTTGCTCCGTGTAGTTCGTCGAGTATCTGGTCAATCATGGGAATCGGAAACTTATCTGCCACCGTCACACGGTTGAGAGCACGATAATCCACACAAAACCTCCAGCTGCCATCTTTTTTCTTCACCAGTAGGGCCGGACTAGAGAAGGGACTGCCACTCTCTTGTATGATGCCAGCGGCCAGCATTGCAGCAATCTGTCTCTCAATCTCCGCTTTCTGAACATGTGGGTATCAGAAAGGACGGACACTCACCGGTCGAGCTCCCTCTTCCAGTGTTATCGCATTCTCTTTTCCTCTTGAAGGAGGCAATTATGTAGGCTCCTCAAACACCTTCGAGAATTGGGACAGTAACGGCTCCCATCCTCCCTCTGTGGTCACTGTCAACGCAGCCTCCTCATGGTGGAGACCCCCATACTCAACGAGAATACCCTCGTCACCGTTGCCCAATGCCTTCCACAAGGACTTCAGAGATACCTCCGCGGAGTGTAAACTCATATCTCCCTGTAGAGTGATCCTCACTCCATCCATCCAAAAGCTCATACGCTGCAACTTCCAGTTAACCAACGTCTCCCCCAGCGTATCAAGCCACTGAACTCCAAGAATGATGTCCGCAATGCCAAGTTCCAAGGGCAGGAAGCTAGTTTGGACGGTATAAGAGGGTAACATCAGCTCCACCTACTTAAGAACTCCCTTGCCCTGTACCTTGACGTCACCAGCAACTAGAACACCATAGGAATCCGTGGAACTTGTTGTCAATCCCAACTGTGTGACAAGCTTCTCCGAGATAAAGTTGTGGGTAGCCCCACTGTCAATGAGAACCACCACCTCAGTATCTCTGATTAACCCCTTCAACTTCATCGTACGAGGCGACGCTAAGCCCACCACCGAGTTGATAGAGACCTCGGCGACCATAGCTTTGACTACCTCAGCCTCCAATTCACACGGTTCTTCCAGCAACTACTCTTCGACTCCGTTAGGATGAAGAAGCAAAACGGTAAGCTGAGCTTGTGCGCAAGGAAGATTCGGGTGAAATTTTTCATCACACTTGAAGCACAATCCTGCCGCCTTCCATTTCTCAACCTTCGCCGCAGTCAGATGCCGAAATGGAGGTTTCAATCTCCCATGAGGCGGCGTACCTCGATTGCCTGTACCCTTCTGATTAGTGTTGGGTGAGCTCGTTTGGGCTTTAGCTTTCTGTTGTTGTTGGCCCGTGGACTGACCCGGAGCAACAGTCTTGAAAAAGGAATTAGGCCCGCCTGAGTTGGGCTTTACAGCACGAGGCCCACTTATCCCCTCCTCTGTTTCCCATTCCTCGACCTTCTTCGCCATTTTCATCATCTGATCGAGATTACTCGGCTCAAACATCTTCATCCCAGCGCGAATCTTGGATTTCAATCCATTTGCGTAAGCCAGTTCCAACACCGCATCTGGTATATCTGGGGCATGAGAAGCCAAAGATATGAACTCCCTGTTGAAATCCCTCACCGTCTCCTCCTGTTTGAGCGTCAAAAGCTTTTCTCCGGCGCTAACGTCAGTAAGCGCGGAATATTGTTCCAACACCCGATGTTTTAGCTGGCCCCAGTTACGAAATGGAGTACGACTACGTTCCCAACGAAACCACATCAACGCATCGCCAGTGAAACACAGACGAACCGCTCGTAACTTCTCCTCCGCCGTGAAATCACCCAGATCAAAGAACTCCTCCACACGTAAGATCCAACTCTCCGCCTCGTCACCATCGAACGTTGGAAGCTCCAAGCGACGGTTCTTCCAAGGCAAACGGTCACCTTGAGAACCCGATCCTTGGCCATACCATCCATGGCTACTGAATCGCTCGTCACGGTCCTGGTACGGAGGCGGCGACATCATCGGGCCTGGACGTTCACCATGGAAAGGGACTCTGCTCCCGATTGTGGTCCCAGACTCCAACTCCTCCGTCACATGTTTTTTTCCTCGATCGATCTCACGTAAACGCATCTTCTCCTCCTCACGTTCCTTCTGTTCGATCTCCCAATGGCTAAACATGAGAGCGAGCTGCTGCTTCATCTCGTTCATGGATAGCCTCATCTCCGACATCTCACTCATCCCCTGCTCAAGGATCGAGATCCGGCTTGTTTGTTGTTCTATGGTAACCGCGAGATCTGCTGTTTTTGGTGGCATGGTCTCCAGATTCGACTGCTCTGATACCAATTTGATACACTTTAGATGTATTGAACGTGTAAAATAGCAGAGAAAAAAGAATCAGACGTTGTATTGATCACAAAAGTGTATTACAATGAGTTTTTCTTTGGAGTTTCTCTCTCTCCTTTCGTGATCAAAAGATTACAAATCAACTGATAACCCTTCTCTACTCTCCTCCTTCCTTTTTATACTCGCTACTCTCTTCTCACTACTCGCCTCATGCACTCTACATGACCAACAAACGCACGTGCACTGTCGATAATGACACCTGAGCCGTTATCCTTTATTCCTTATTCTTCTTATCTTATCACCCAATGAATACCAACACTCATGGGCCAAAACTTGCGTCATCCTTTCTCAGATCTTTTGGGCCCTACGCTTGTACTGGTACAAGATAGGAGGGTGTACTGCTGCATACGTATCAATACCATCGCCATCGAACGTGTAAAATAGCAGAGAAAAAAAGAATCAGACGTTGTATTGATCACAAAAGTGTATTACAATGAGTTTTTCTTTGGAGTTTCTCTCTCTCCTTTCATGATTTAAAGATTACAAATCAACTGATAACCCTTCTCTACTCTCCTTCTTCCTTTTTATACTCGCTACTCTCTTCTCACTACTCGCCTCAGGCACTCTACATGACCAACAAACGCACGTGCACTGTCGATGACACAACACCTGAGCCGTTATCCTTTATTCCTTATTCTTCTTATCTTATCACCCAATGAATACCAACACTCATGGGCCGAAACTTGCGTCATCCTTTCTCAGATCTTTTGGGTCCTACGCTTGTACTGGCACAAGATAGGAGGGTGTACTGCTGCATACGTATCAATACCATCGCCATCGAACGTGTAAAATAGCAGAGAAAAAAGAATCAGACGTTGTATTGATCACAAAAGTGTAATACAATGAGTTTTTCTTTGGAGTTTCTCTCTCTCCTTTCATGATCAAAAGATTACAAATCAACTGATAACTCTTCTCTACTCTCCTCCTTCCTTTTTATACTCGCTACTCTCTTCTCACTACTCGCCTCATGCACTCTACATGACCAACAAACGCACGTGCACTGTCGATGACACAACACCTGAGCCGTTATCCTTTATTCCTTATTCTTCTTATCTTATCACCCAATGAATACCAACACTCATGGGCCGAAACTTGCGTCATCCTTTCTCAGATCTTTTGGGCCCTACGCTTGTACTGGTACAAGATAGGAGGGTGTACTGCTGCATACGTATCATTATTTTTAAGTTCTTCCATCTTAGCCACTTCAGCCCTGCACATCTAAAGCATGAGAAGATACTAAATATAGATCAATCACAACAACAAGATCTCCTTCAAAAAACTAACAAACTTTGGATGCATTAAAACCATCTCTTGTGTGTTTACCTCTTGTATATCGTCCAACTCTTTTTTGAGTTCTTTCACCTTATCCAGCTTAGCCCTATACTTCTGAAACATGACAAGACATTACAGGTCAACCAACTATGTCTTTTCAAAATCAAATGCATAACACCATTGCTTGCTTACCACTTAGAAAGACTTTGCTTTAGCCAACGACAAACATGAGAAATATTAAGATGGAGAGACAAAGAAATCAACTGTGACCTTTCAAAAACACCATTTCTTGTGTTTGGCTTGTTTGCTTAACTCATTTGGATAAAGGGTTAAAGCATTACCTGAAGGAAAGAAAATAACACACACACACACACAGAAAACGGCACTGACAGACAGTAGAAAGGAAATAGAGGTAGACCTCGAAAACTTGTGCCATATAGAAGAGGTTATATTTCAGGAGATTAGATGTTCCGTATTCGATTTTGAGAAAGTAGACGGCAGGGAGTGAAAGCTTGAATTATATATACTTTAGATCATATAGACTTTTTTTTTTGTTCTTTTTTTTAAAGTTTCAGTTATCTTGTTACACCAAAAATTCGGTTATATATGGAACTGGTCATTTATCAATTCGTTATTTGTTTCAATTAGATTCAAAAAATTTAAATATCCGACGAAAGCAAATACTAAAAATAAAAATATCCGTTAAAGTCGAAATAAATCACAAATATTAATACTTTGGAAAGTCCAAATAAATCACAAATATTAATACTTTGGTATTATATAAATACTTGATTATATTTAAAATTTTAATTTTATAAGTTATATAATTAATATTATACCACATGATTTGAAAAATTATGTTCACATTATTACTTATATAAGATATTACATAAAAGAGAAAAATTATAACAATTATAACTTTTTTTTTAAAGTTTTTTGTTACTATAATTGTTAACTTAATTTGAAAAAATTACAAATATGCAGATTCACTATTTCTTTTAATTTATATTTTATATATCCTTCAAAATAATATATTACAAAACAAACTTGCATCGATTTTTTAAAATTATTTGTATTACCCAAAACGGATGATATATTCATAAATATTCCTAAATATCCACAAATATATATATATATATATATATATATATATTTTCAAATATCTGTTTTTTTTTGGGGCATTCGTATTATTGAATTAAAGCAAATAAAAAGTTTAGATATCTGTAATATACAAAACAAATCATAAATATTTTCAAAAATCCTCTGGATCCGTACCCAATCCTAATTATCTGTGACAGAAATTTTAATTCATGAGACTACCTTAGACTGTAATATAACTCTTAATGATTCAACCAAAAAGTGTAAATAAAATTATTTATTGTTGTAATTAATATATGCTTCTACATTTCGTTAACTCTTTGATAACTGTCACAAACTTATAATAATCGGATTAGATGAATAATCCGTGCAAAGCACGGGATGAGATTATAATGAGAATATTTAAAAAGTTAAAAAGTATATACATGATGAGTGTCAGAAATAATGATCGACTCATTAAAAATGAATGATATACTACATTTTGTGGAGTGTGGAATGGTGGTTAAATTGGTGGCCAGAAGAATATGTTTATTTCTTTTTTTTTTTGTTTTATTGTGCCAAGGAGGTAAGCCAACAAGACGTTTGTAGTTTTCTGTAAAACAACACAATCTTTTCTTTCTTTGTTATAACTCGGGAGAATGGTCTTGGTTGATCCGCACAAACTGGATTTTTGAACCCGAAGTAACATGTAGCTACAGTTGGTCCAATAGACTTTTGGAAAGGATCAAAGAAATTTTGTAGTACGAAGATGGAGGAGGGCAAATCCAAGTTCAAAAGAGTGGAGGTCGATAATTTGCTTTAATTATTCATGGATCTTGTTTACCAATATACTCTTCTCATGAGGATTTCGGCAAAATATCGCATTTTTTAATCCTTTTCATTTGGTCACAATTTATGCGTAGAGGTTTATGATAGATATGAGTCATTATAGTAGTGTGTCTATTCAGTTTTTATTTATATTTGGGTATAAAATAAAAATAGGATTGAAACCATCACAAAAGTGTCGAAGGTTAACCATCAAAAAGCTGTAGAACTCTTAAAACTAAAAAGCTCGATTTTTATTAAGATGCATTATTATAAAATTTATAATAAACTAGGATCGGCCCGCCATATAGGCGGAAAGCTATAATAAAAATTATATTATATGATTTTTTTATAAATTTATGAAGCATTTAAAATTATTATAGAAAATAA